>PVJX010028287.1:0-24017 GCA_004027295.1 Dolichotis patagonum | reverse complement strand
GGAAGAGAATTCATGAACAAGAACCAAAGTACATGGGAAGTACTTCCCAGAATCAATAACTGGGACCACATCTTATTAAAGAGTTTCTGCATGTCCAAAGAGGTTTCCAGCAGAGTGAAAAGAAAACCCACAAATTGGGAAAAAATCTTCATGGACAGCGCCTCAGACAAAGGACTTCTGTCTAGAACTTATAAAGAATAAAAAAAAAATCAGACCTTCGAAATTCAAAGACCCAATCCAAAAATGGGCATCTGAAATGAATACACAGTTCTCAGATGAAGAAATACAAATGGCAAATAAATACATGAAAAAATGTTCATCATCATTAGTCAAGAGAAATGCAAATTAAAACCACACTGAGATTCCATCTCACTCCAGAAAGAATGGCCAAGATAGAAAACACTACCAACAACAAGTGTTGGAGAGGCTGTGGGGAAAAAGGAACTCTTCTACATTGTTGGTGGGAGTGTTGACTGGTGCAACCACTGTGGAGGTCAGTCTGGAGATTCCTCAAAAATCTGGGTCTAGAGGTCCCATTTGACCCAGCTATTCCACTCGTAGGCATATTCCCAGAAGATCTGAAAACATCATACCACAGTGATATATGTGCACCCATGTTTATAGCAGCACAATTTTTAATAGCCAGATCTTGGAAACAACCTAAGTGCCCATCAACTGAGGAATGGATAAAAAAGTTGTGGCATTTTTATACAATGGTGTACTACTCAGCTATAAAGAATGATCACATCGAGATATTTATAAATAAATGGACACGACTTGAGACCATTCTCTTAAGCGAAATACACCAAACTCACAAGGGTAAATACCATATAGTCTCCCTAGTATGAGATTTGATAAGAGTATATACGACTTTATGGTAAGCATGAGTCCCCATCTCATAGCTTTGAAGTCTTTCAAAGTTTTCAATCATCAGTTGGAATGGTTTTATACTGTTTTGTTTGACTATATCATATGTGATGATATGAATAGCTGTTTTGAAGAAAACATTATGACAGCTATTGCTGATTTAATATCATGCTTCTTAGAAGTCCTACCATGCTTTTTTTGTTCTACTACCGTTGGTTCTATCTATCACATTGTGTCTTATTGGAATTTGAATATATGTGATGTTTTAAAAAAAATTTTTATCAAAAATGAGATATTATAGTACCCATTGATCATTTTCTGTTATTCAGTTCAGAAAGCCCTGTAATTCTTTCACTCTATTGCATGGCTTTATACTATTGTGTTATGTTTGATATTATTGTATTTGAAACTATGCTCAACTATAGCAGAGTAAGAGATATGGTGTTAGCTACTGTTGATGTCCAGTTGACTTAATGTAAAGTACTGTGTTGCCTATGTTGTCCTGTTCTGATCTGCTCTGTACTGCCCCCTTTTGTTTTATTCTCTTTCAAATTAATTTGAAAAAAAGAAAAAAAAAGAAAAATGGATGTTAAATACTCTACTAATTAAGGCTCAGGCAAGAAGTGAGGAGCAGATTGTGAAGGATCTATGTCAACTTTGAGTACATGTAAATCATCATAGACTTTTGGTAGAAATATTGTTATAAAAAGCAATGTTGGTGAAGGCTCAGAAGGAAACAAATGATTTTCCAAGGACACCATTCATAGAAATTGTTAGAGGATCAGAAAAATTAGCTGAGTTGTGTTCCGTGTTTATGTGGATACAGAATTATTACAAAGCAATGAACCTCAACATTCTATTGAGGAAACTTATAGCCTACTGTTGAAGGTATGTCCTACTTTCTTTTAGCTACTAAAATGTGAGTGAAAAGAAATCAAGGAAGGTGGAAACCAAGCAGAAAGAAGCAGTGTTGAAAGAATAGACAAATTGTCAGACATATTATTAAGAGATTTAGTATTAAAAATACATACTCTGGAGAGAAAGTAAAAGATATGGCTGGAAAAGTTTTGATAATGCCTTAAAATCTCAAGACTCAAAATATCTAACCACACAGAATGCAGGCCATTATTAAATATAGTCATGTCAGCAACCATCAAAAGTAAAGATGAAGCTACAAGGGAAATATCTTTGGAGGGGACTCTTTTCTAATACAGTGAATCCCTGTTGCAAATATAGGAGACCTACAAATTTTCAAAAGTGCCCATCAGTAGACACCTTGCCAAGTTAGACTATAAGGATAGAGAGAAGAGAAATGGAAACAAAGAATACATATGCACATAAAAAACAACTATTGTACTCCCAAAATTCTACTGGCAGAAAATAGGCCAATAAAACTATTCAGTTCAAGCACATGATAGCCATCATAAGATAGGGAAGACAGATCTATGGACCCAGAGGGCAGCGCCTGAGACTACAGAAGACCACTCCCAAGCCTGAGCTGCAAGTTGGACTTCAAAATATCTCAGATTTGATGACTCCTCTTTTTTCTTTTTCTTTTCTTTCCTCCTTTTTTGAATGGTGATGACTGCAAGTATATCTTTTCCAGGATTGTATTTTGGAATCAAAGAACTTATTTTTAGTTAAGCAGGTACCCATGTAGAGAGAAGTATTTCTCCAAAGTGGATCATACAAGTCTCACCATTCAGCTCCATGCATCCAACCTGATGCCTATAGATCTGGTGCTCACTTTAATGTTGTAATGACACATACACAATCAGTTTTGCGATGTATATGCGACAGTATTATATACTATATATACAGCTGCGACCATTCCTCATCACTTAATGTGACTCAAGCAAACCAAATCTTGAACATGCCTGAATAAATTGAGACTTTTGAGCTGACAAGAACCAGATGTCACTTTGAAGATTTGAGTTAACATTGCAATAGGTTGAAATTTTTAAGGACATGAGGATATGATGAATATATTTTTTTATTTAAAGAAAAAGAGAAAAACAAGACAAAATGGGAAAAAGGGTTAATTTCAAAGAAAAATATTATTAAGAAATTACTAGTTGATAAGTTACATGTTGTCCTCTTAGAAATAGGTGTTCAAGTTACAAAACCACAAGCATAAAAAGTAGACAAACATTGACAGAGCAAACCACTCTGCTCAATGATCTAATGGACACAGTAATATGGTCATCTATCTTACACACTTGAACATCCATATAGTTATATCTTTTAGAGCACTTTCTTTCCCTTATATTTTTACGATATCTGTTATGTATTTTGGATCTTATTACTCTTTCAGTTTGTATAATTTTTTACACTAGAGAGGCAATGTGATACTTACAAATGTGAGATTTATTTATTTCTCTTTGATGAATATATTTTGATTATAGGAGGGATGTGAATCACGTGAGGTCGTATGGTGGAATGTAGTAGGCTCAATAATTTAGTGTAACAGCAATAGTAAATCTTTATATCCTTTGGATTATTAACTAAAACTCTTTGTTCTATTATTTTAGTTCTTATTGTCAGGATTACAATAAGCATCTTCAAAAACTAAATCAAATATGAAATTTAGTTTAAATGAAATATTAAACATCAAAGTAGGATACTTCCATTCCTTCTTGCTAGTTTTTTTGTGCTATCGTGTTATATTTTTGTTCTATATGTTATAAATCTCATGACTGTGATATTTTTGTTACATTTTAAAGAAAATTTTAAATGAAAATAAATGTATTTTATTTTTGCTCATATGTATACTATTTCCCATTTGATCTATTTCTCACATAGATCCATGTTTTTATCTAGTATTATCTTCCATCTGAAGAAATTATTTTAGTATTTCTTGTAGTACAGAATTATTGGTGTCAAATTTTCTGTTTTTGTTTTTCTGGATATATTTTACTATATTTTTATATGTTATACATATTTTTCTGTAGGAGTAATTCTTAGCAGTTTATTTAATGTTTCAGCATTTTAAAGAAGTTGTTTAATTGCTTACTTTCTCCTGTATTCAGACAATAAAATTATAGTCATTTTGTATGTGTTTTTGTATGTAAAAATTTATGTAAATACAAATTTAAACAGTATCTTTACCCTCATTCCAATGGTTTGTGTACTCACACTAACACCAATTTCCTGCATTTCTTATGCATATTGTGTATTTTATTACTGTCTTATAATTATCTTTATTCTTGGTGCCACTAATATAGATCTTATGAAGTCTATTTTTTTCTAGATTCTGTTACATTTTCCCAATTTATTTTCTCTTCATTCCTTTGTACACAGCTGACTTTCTATTTAGAATCACTCTCTTTTTGCTTGTAATAAGCTTTATTACAATTTGTTGGTGGAAATTACAATTTATTTGTGGAAATATTTCTAGTTATTATTTTTTTAAGTTTCAACGTTTCATTTTTCTTGAAATGTATTATTTATTTTCAGTTATTTTATATGAGAACATTGGATGTTGACTTTGTTTTCATCTGTCTGTGCTTCTTTTTTAGAATTCAATCTTTATTGCAAAATTGTTATTTCTATCAAATTAATCTATCCTTCTCTCTGGATGTCCCCCCACTGTTTGTCTTCAGTACCTGGAATTTCATCGTGATGAGCCTGGGTATGTCTTGGATTCAATAGTATCTTTTCCTTATTTCCCCAGTTAAAAAAGAAAAGAAAAGTAAAGACAAGCCTGAGCCTGAAACACACACTAAGTAGTCATGCTTTCTTTGGGAAACGGTACCTTAGAACAGAGAGAGTACGGGGTAAGTCGGGAGGCAGGAAAGGATTGGAAATGTGACCTGACACATACACATTCTGGTGTCTGATTCAAGAGACAATTAAATGTGAGACAGCTAAGAGTTCAGCTGATCTTTCTCCCCAGCTCATAAGGGCATCCCCAGAGATTAAGGAGCAAGCAAAATCTCAGAACAGTCTTTGGGAAGAAAAAGAGGAGGAAGTGAAACTGTGTAAATGGCTCCTGTTTCCTGTATCCCTTGGTTCAATTTTGACTAACTTCAAGTTTCATCACATTGCAGTTTTTCAAAAGGCTCAGTAAGTCCTGTCTTCCTTCCTAGAGTGCAGCATCTCATGTAAGCCAAAGGTGGCAGAAAGAGCCAGCTACAAAGCTGTGCAGTCATGGGCTGGCAACCAAAAGTGAGGACTCATGCTTCCAAGTAACTGGTTACAGTAGATCTACACAAAGCCACAGAGTGTCTCCACATTAGGACACTAGCTGAGGGTCAGATGTCAAAGACAGAGTAGACAGCGAGTGTATATGGGGAAAGACATTTTTGATACAATTACAGTTCCTCTATAAATAGTGTCATTCATTAATTCTGGAAAATTATCTACCATTATTTTTTAAGTATTGCTTGATTTTTCTCTTCTCATTTGAGATATCTTTTAATTTTTTTCATATTATATGCTTTTCATGTTTTCCAATTTTTCTTGGTTCTGTACTTCAGATAATTTCCTCAACTCTAATTTTCTATTTACTAACTTAGTGAAACACTTTTTTATCAATATTTTAATTCAGATTTTATATCAATTTCTCTCTCTCTCTCTCTCTCTCTCTCTCTCTCTCTCTCTCTCTCTCTCCCTGTTTCTCTGTCTTAGGACTGAACCCAGGGAGCATCAAGCTAATCCAAGTCAATCATTCATTTGTTCATTTATTCAGTTTGCTCATCAGTTTTAATTTATTCTTTTTGAAACAGGGCCTTGCTAAGTTGCCAGGCTGGCCTCAAACTTGTAATCCTCCCACCTCACCCTCTTGAGTAGCTAATATTACATTTGTATGCCAACCTACCCTACTATTTTTCATTTCTTGAAACCTTGTTAAACTCTTTATAAAATTTACTTTCTAATTTTTCTGTGCTACTTTTTACCAGTGTTAATGAGCACTACTACCATCAGTCCTTTCTTAATTCTCTCATGAAAGAAAGAATTAGGAGTATTATAAAATTATAGAATTCACATATATGTGAATTTCTCAAATATGTCTGGGTAAAATCTTTGTTTTCCTGTTACCTTTCACTCATGGTACCTTGATTTTAGTGTGTGTGTCTTTCAATAGATTTTCCAGAAAGCTCATGTGCTGTGCCCTTTATCTGTGAACTTTCCTTGAGACTTGAGATGAAGTTGTATTTCTTCCAGGAGGATTTGCATTTATTACAATTCTGAGGGACCCAAAAGAATGTAAGCCTTGGACCCCTTAAGGTACGTATGTATAACGGGTTTAGACTAGTGCTGTAAATATGTACCATTTAAGTTATGTGTATAAAGCAGATACAGTTTGATGTCACAAATGTAGGTAAAGTACTGCTTGGAATAATGAATATTTAAGAAAGTTTTTGCTTACCCTAGTCTCAGTTTTAATATAGTCTCTTTTCATTTTAGACCCATTGATGGGAGATGTGATACATTTTAGTTCAATAGACCTACAGTCTAATCAGTGTCAACTTGTAGCTTAATTGCCAATTATAAAAAGGCTTTTCAAACTTCTTCCCTTTGAGAGATCTCTAGGCTTTGCTGATGTTTTTCTAGCCCCACACAGCAAAAACTAAAATTTAATTTATTAGTTTCCTCTAAATGTAAGTCAGCATATTCTCAGAATCCATTATCAATTGATTGCTCAATGTAGTGTTCTGCATTTTTTGACAAGTTATTAGATCACTTAAAAATATGCGTCTGATATTTCTTATACATGTTGTTATTTACAGGAAGACAGTAAGCAAGTCTGAGCTTCTAGAGTGCTTCATCTTAGGAACTAAAATTGACCTCATTTTTAGACAACCTATTTGCTGTCATGGAGGTACTGAAATAATCACTAGTTACTCCAGTTTCAGTGTATATTCTGTTGAGATTAAACCACCTCAAGTATTGGAGTGAGGATATCACTCAGATTTTGCAAGAAGAATTTCTAGCTTAATGTATCTGCTCTTACATCACTTTGATATTTAGCAAAAATATATACTTTTTATAACACAAGATAGAATGACAGATTTTGAAAAGGGAAGACACTTTTGAACAATAAATAAAAACAGAATTCCAGAAAAAGCCAAACTAGAAAATGGAAAATCTTACTCGTATCTACCCAACCAAAAACATTCACATGCAAACTACATTTTCTAAACTTGCATAATGATCTTCTAAGCATGAACAACCAGAGATCAATTGTGCAATAGTGTGATTGATTCTTGCATTGCATCTAATTGAGTCATTCCTCCATTTGGTAGGCAAAATATTTGAAGTTAAAATACCAAGACTAACAACAGATCAAAATGGATTCATCTACAAGAATCCAATAATTCACCTTGAAGATCCTTCCCCAATGTCTTTAAGGTAAATTTGGCTTACTTTTTATCTCTGTATCTATATCTATGAGAGTTAATCAGTTTGAGGTAGCACTTTCTAATGTCTACTTAACAAAAATAGTGAAAAATTATCCAAATATAAACTTCTAATAAGCTTTTTTTGAATACTCTATGAAAATGTTAAACCCCCTCAAAAATAATATTGCAAGAAACATCGTTTTAATCAAGCTATTTTGTTACAAATAAGTATACACACCTTGAAAATAAACTTCATAGGCATGATGAAAATCAACTCATGAAAGTAAGAGGTAAACATTTCCATGAGACAGTAATAGTATCTTATCTGATGTTGGTGGTAGGTGTGAAATATCTATATTAAGCTTAACTTTGCTCACCAAATTTCAAGCCAGAGTAAAATATGCCCAGTCCTTTTGAATATTGCACCATATTATCATCATCTATATGACTGAGTTCTTTTATTTGGTGGACATGAATTGCTTGTTACTTGAGTCAGACGGTTTATTTTAAATTGCAAAACAGAAAACATCCCCAAACTGACAAATTGAAATGGAACACAACTCTGATAATATTAGAACTGAAGATATTTACAAATGAATTGATTCAAGTTTCTTATTTTTAAATAAGCAAGTAAAACTCTTGAGGTTGCAAAGTTAATCACAACTGAAATTACAACCTATGATTTTTTTTTTACTCAGTACCTAAGAACCATTCCGTATCATCCTCCTATTTAAAATTACATAATTTAAACCTGGTATGTGTAGTCTTGCCTGTGATTATTATTAAAACTTTCACAGAGACAGCATATCCTTAAAAGAAAGGCATACATACTCATGTTCCTTGCATTGAGCTTAGATTGTATTCTGCACAATCTGAGGATTTGTAATACACAATTCAATCATGAGTCCTATATTGTCTGAAAAATTTTCCTGCGGGCTTTGCAAACTTAAAGGCAGTTAGTGTCTTGAGTAGAAAGTGAGCCTGATCTGTTTCCATTACTTTAATGGTGACCACAACCTTCCCAGACTAAATTTTTGTATATAACAAACAGAAATAGTGCACTAACTTTATCTAGAAATCATCCTTGGAAAATTATTATTTTTGTGGAAATCTGTAAAGCCACAGAACATTGAAACAATCTTGAGATCTGCTGAAATTCCCGCTTCATTTTAGAGAGAAGAAGATGCCCACAAAGAGGATAATGGTCTTTCCTAGAGAAGTGTACTTAGCTATTAATAGAACTGGAATTATACTTGTATTTGTCTAACTACCCATCTTTCTTATTAATTCTTATGTTTTCAGAGATTTTGAAGGCATTAAATCATGTTAGCTTTGCATCTTTATGATCATTCTTTGAAATATTCCTGCATTTATATTTCAAGAGACGGAGTGATTGTCATGGTTTTTCATTCCAAAATCAAGATTACATTAATGTTATAATAAAGGCATCAAATGTTTTATTTCATTTTTATCCTGTTCTGTGACTAATTTCTGCAGGTAAAGAACTGTAGCATTTTTTTAAATAAAGAATACTCTGCTTCTTAATGATCACATGTTAGTTTATCCATCACTGGGGGGAGGGCATTAATGCCTTTTAACAACAAAAAAGAAACACAATCAGAAAAGTTCTATATTTTCAAACAGAAAGACTATTAAACCATTTCCAACTCTTAACCACGTCTATCCTGCTTGGTTTTAAACCTTTAACTGAAATGAATAACCTCCCATTTGTCCAATTCAGTTTATGCTGACATTTCAATCCCTCTATCAAAACATGGTACCAGTGTAATGACTTTACACATTTTAATTTTGAATATATGCAACTACTACACATAGTAATGCATTCAAATTTCCTTGTCCACGACCATTAGGAAACTTAGTAAAGTATACTGGCAAATATAATGGTAAAAGAATAACAAAAATCATTGCTGTTTTTTAGTTTGCTTTCTTCCAGCCACATCTCTTAAATGCTATGGAGAGTCAAGAAATTTGTTTTTAACTGATACAACTTGGTACTGTGTTCTAGTTTTCGTAAACATAACTAATGATGAAAGTTACAAGAAACGATTTAGATAGAATAAATAATATGTTAGGTTGTATGGCATTTCAGTGATATAACAATGAGACTGTTTCAAAGATAATGACTTGATCTTAGAACATTGACTCTGGAAGTAATTTTACCTGGGGCAAAAAAAGAATGGAGACTATATTAGTTTTTCAATGACATTAACCCAAAAAATGAATTTTTCATTTCAAATTCTGCAATTTTCACTTTTAAATTTTAATTCATTTTTAATACATTTAAATATCTATTGAGAGTCATCATCAGTTCATTTACTATTACTGCTTTTCCTTTAATTCCCTGATAGGTGTTTACCTTCTAATTCCAACATTCTAATCTCTTTAAAGTCTATTTCTTTTGATAGACTCTTCTTTTGTATATGGATTACATTTTCCAGTTTGTGCATATGCCCAATAATGTTTATTTTATAGAAAAATTTGGAAATGATAGTCTTTAAAATTTTTGAATTACAGAAACTTCAGATTCCTCAAAAGTAGTGAGTTTTGATCTAGCAGGCAATTGATATCTACATATTTGTGAAAAGATGCTTTTAATTTTGTTCATTTAACTTTGTTGCTTTGCCCTTGAACTAAAGTAAATTCCTTAATCCTAATATAAAAATTTCATTCCTTAGAAATAATCCTTCTGGGACTTTGGTTAGCTCCTGAGTTATTTAACAAGGCATTCTAACTTGGTGGGACTTGGACTTTATTACTGCTGCTATGGTGGTGAGCAACAGCTTACATCTCTGCTCAGTTCTTGATGCTTCCTACTATTGCTTTCAATTCCTGTCTTTATGAATGCTTATCCTCAGTGAAAATTTCTTAAGCACATTAATGTAAAATTTTGAAGCCTCCTACCCAGATTTTCTCTTCTTTTACATTCTCACCTATCTCTGGCTTCTAAGTATTTGCCCATGTCCTAAATTCTATCCACTGTACACATTAAACTAATAAGACTGAACTTATTGGTAGAGTTCAAGATGCTGCACCTTGAGTATTGGAGAGTACTGTATAAATGTGAGGAAAACTTATAAAATATTATTTTTCCTCACATGATTTGCTTCCTTCAATAATTGAATCCTTCCAGTTTATACTGCCTTTCTGTCTCCAATGCCTTTAAACCACTGTGTGTCTCCTTTTTATTTTTTAGAACTTAAATTGGTATCTGTATGATGGTTGATCCCTTCATATTTGCATTGTCATCCATTCTAGATATCACATGTGTGAAAAATAATAAACCCTGATTTTATTTAATCCATCTTACTTGGGTCTATAACTATGGAATCACACCCAACCCTAACTGACTCAGAGTGAAAATACTCTTCCTAAGGAATGGGATATCAGTTTCATGATGCACTGGAGAAATAAAGCAGAGTGGGCTCTTTAAAAACACATAAATCTGAAAGGTAGCAGTTACACTAGCTGCAAAAATCATCCAGTTGAAAAAGACAAATAAATCGGCACTTTTGCAATAAAATGTTCCCATAAAATTACAGATTAGTGGCTTCCTGCGCGACTCCTGCTGGTCCTGAAGGGTGCATGCTGCCCTCGAACCTTGGCCCATGCCTCCGCTGCACCATGCTCCGTGCATGCCTAATGGAGGTCTGAGCTGATGCCACCAGCCCACCCCTAGGCACAGGACCCTGTAAGTCACTGCATTGTGCTTTCCGCATGCCCTGAAGACACCCAGATTGACACTACCTGCCTACTCCTTGGCCCAGGACCACCTATACTGCTGTTCTGCACTTCCTGCACACCCAGCAGACGCCCGGACCCAGGACACCTGCTGGCCACTCGGAGGCAATCCCTACCTCCTGGAATTAATACTACTGTTGATCTTCAGCACCTTTTCTCCCAGAATCTTTCAATAGCAGATTAACTGTGCTATCTTGAAGGGAGATTTAGTAACTGCCTCACCCAAACAGATGATCTTAGCAGGCTCCAGTCAGTGTGGTGAGTATGCCCCTAAAATAGAGATGTACAGTGGGTAAATAGGGCCAATAGTAAAGCTCCTTCCAACTAACTGGAAGATCTTGGTGAGTCTGGCAAGAGTGTGGGTGACTCCTTCCTGCACACAGAGAACATCAGGCAGGGTGAGGAGTGTGCCAATAAGGACTCCCCCAACTTGGAGAAAATCAAAAAGGCTTATGAGACACACAGGCACACAATAGGGACACAGTAGGGCCTCAGCTGACACAAACACTATAGACAGGGATATTTGGTAATCTGGAATAACCTGAAGATACAGTAACAGCAGGAACTAAAAGTTGACCTACATCAATACTACTAGCCTTGTCAGCCCAAGAAGAATATAGGACTCACCCAACAGGCCCTGGAGGGGGAACTCAGGTGACTGACCCACCTCTTCATTGTGGGACCTAGCAATTAGACAAACAACAACCTTACAGTAGGACCCCAAGATACACACTACCAACAGTTGCCACTAGTGGGACTGAAGGACCAAATACTAACTTGAAAGGGGAAAATGGAAAAATTAAAAAGCAAAATGTAATCTCAAATATCTAGTCCATCAGGAGTAAGTACAGGAGACATTGAAATAGAGGACTCACAAAGTAACACACTGGAAATCTCTAAAAAGATAGCAAATGAAATTTAAAAAAAAACTCCATGGCACTACAGAGGAAATCAAATTAGAAGTACTATCCCATGTAAAGATAGAATTAACAACCTTATAGAGGAGTTGCTGAGCACAGCTAAAGAAGAAATAGAGAATAAAGTAAAAGAGAATGGGAAACTGATTGAAACCTTGAATGAACAATATAGAAAACAAGCAGAATTCATGAAACAAACTCAAAGTGACATCAAAGAAACAAAAAATTCTATTGGAAGCTGGCAAAACTATTTAAATGAAGCTGAGGATAGAATTTCAAAACTTTAGGACAGGATCATAATTAGCAATCATGAAAGGATAGAAATTTTAAAAATAACAAAACAGCATGAAATGATAATCCAGCAACTTGAAGATGATGCCAAGAGAAACAATATAAGGTTAATAGGAATCAATGAAGATGTAGGAGTCAATGCAAATGGCATAACTAAAATATTCACAGAAGTAAGAGCAGAAAATGTCTCAAACATGGGGAAGAAATCTGATATGCAGGGAAGTGAGGCATATAGAATGCCAAACAGTCACAACCAACATAAATCTACACCCACACATATAATAACTAAGATCTCAGACATACAGCATAAAAACAGAATACTAAAAGCTGTTAGAGGAAAGACACAACTCACCTATCAAGGAAAGCCCATTAGAATCACAGCAGACTTTTGAGCAAAAGCCCCTAAGTCAAGATGAGCTTGGAATGAGCTATTTCAAACCCTGAAAGAAAACAACTTTCAACCCAGACTGATGTATCCAGCAAAACTTTCATTCAGATTTTAATGGAGAACAAAAATACTTCCATGACAAAAAAACAACTGAAAAAATTCATGTCCACCAAACCAACCCTAGAAACAGTATTGAAAAACATAGTAGAAAGAGATAAAAATGACCACAATCTCCAGAACGACAAAAGAAAGTAACCACCAGGTAGGACAAGCAATTAAACAAGGAGGGAAAGCAGAAAGCAAACAACTGGAACATAACATGGCAAAGTTGAACCAGTACATATCAGTGATATCCATAAATGTGAATGGCCACAATTCATGTATCAAAAGAAATAGGTGAACAGAATGGATAAAGAAACATAATTCAACAATATGCTGTATACAAGAAACACACCTGACCCAAAAGGAAACTCACAGATTATAAGTCAAAGGATGGAAAACAGTATTCCATGCAACAGGAACCAGAAAAAAAGCAGTGGTAACTATTCTATTTGCAGACAATGTGAACTTCAAACCTAAAATGATTAAAAGAGATAAAGAAGGTCACTACATACTCATTAGTAGAAAAATTCAAGAAGAAGAACTAACAATTATGAATATATATGCACCAAATACAGGGGCCCCCAACTATGTAAGATAAATACTAATTGACATGAAAAACCAAATACACAAGAACACAATTATAACAGGGGAAATTAACAACCCATTGTCACAAAGAGATAGATCAACTAAACAAAAAGTCAGCAAAGAAATAATAGAACTGAATCATACCTGTGAGCAATTGGACTTAGTAGATGTTGACAGAGTGTTCCACCCAACCACAGAATACACATTCTTCTCAGCTACACATGGGACATTCTCCAAAACAGACCATATATTATCCTACAAAATATTCTTAAGTAAATGCAAAGATATTGAAATTATCTCATGAGTAATATCTGACCACAGCACACTGAAATGAGAAATTAACGGCAAAAGAAATTGCAAAACCTGCATAAATACATGGAAATTAAATAACAACCTTCTGAACAACCAGTGGGCTACAGATGAAATTAAAGAAGAAATAAAGCAATACCTACAATTCAATGAAAATATGGAACCAACCTACTGTAATCTGTGGGATGCAATGAAAGCAGTATTAAGAGGGAAATATATAGCAATAAATTGTCATATCAAGAAAACAGAATGAGCACAAATAACCTGATGCTTCATCTCAAGTTTCTAGAAAAAAGAAGAGCAAGTTAAACCTAAAGCTCATAGGAGAGAGGAAATTGTAAAGATTAGAACAGAAATCAATGCAATTGAAACTAAAAAAAATACAAAGAATTAATGAGTCAAAAAGCTGGGTTTTTGAGAGAATAAACAAAATTCACAAACCTCTAGCTAACCTTATAAAGAAAAAAAAAGAAAAAACACAAACCCACACAATAAGGACTGAAAAGAGGGACATTACTACAGATCCCATGGAAATTCAAAAGATCATGAATACCTACTTTGAAAATCTCTACTCACATAGAGTGAAAAACACAGAGGAAATGGACAGATTTCTAGAAACATAGGAACTACCAAAGCTCAACCAAGAAGACATAGCAATTTTGAATAACCCAATATCAGCTATTGAAATTGAAAATGTAATAAAAAAAAAACTTACCAATGAAGTGCAGGTACTGATGGATTCATGGCTGAATTCTACAAGAAATTTAGAGATTCGATGCCAGTACTCCTTAAACTCTTCAATGAAATTGAAAAAAAAGCAATCCTTCCTCAATCATTCCTGGAGGCAAGTATTACTCTCCTACCAAAACCAGAGAAACATTCAACCAAAAAGGAAAACTAAAGGCCAATCTCATTAATGAACATTGATGCAAAGATTCTCAATAAAATATTAACAAATAGAATGCAGCAAGTCATCAAGAAGATTATACATCACAATCAAGTGGGATTCATTCCAAGAATGCAGGGAAGGTTTAACATATGCAAAGCAATGTTAAACAGAGCCAAAAACAAAAACCACATGGTCATCTCATTAGATGCAGACAAAGCGTTCAATAAAGTCCAACACATGTTCATGATAAAAAGTCTTTAGAAACTGAGAATACACGTTGTCTACCTCAACCTTATAAAGGCCATCTATGACAAACCAACAGTCAACATTATACTAAATGAGCAAAAACTGAAAGCTTTCACTTTAAAATCTGGAACAAGACAAGGATGTCCATTATCATCACTCCTATTAAATATAGTTCTGGAAACACTAGCCAGGGCAATCAGACAAGAGAAAGAAATAAAAGGAATAAAGATAGGAAAGGAAGAAGTTAAATTATCAATATTTGCAGATGACATGATACTCTATATAGAAGACCCAAAAAACTCCATCCAAAGACTACAGAGGTAATAAATTCAGCAGTGTAGATGGATACAAAGTAAATGCTCAAAAATCAATAGCATTCCTGTACACAAACAAGAAACTCACTGAGAGAGAAATAATGGAAATATTGCTTTTCACAATAGCATCTTAAAAAAATGAAATACAGATTTAACGCAATCCCAATCAAAACACCATTAACATTCCTCACAGATCTAGAGAAAACACTCCTAAAATTCATTTGGAAACAGAAGAAACCTAAAATAGCAAAGGCAATTCTGGGCAACAAAGGCAAAGCAGGAGGCATCTCAAGTCATCTGACTTGAAACTGTACTACAAAGCCACAGTGATAAAATCAGCATGGTACTGGCAAAGAAATAGACCTGAGGACCAGTGGAACAGATTAGAAGATGCAAGTATAAGTACAAAGACACTCAGCCACCTGATATTTGACAAAGGGGCTAAACATGTTCACTGGAAGAAGGATAGCCTCTTTAATAAATGGTATTGGAAAAGCTGGCTCTCCACATGCAGAAGACTGAAACTAGATCTATGCCTATCACCATGCACAAAACTAAAGTCTAAGTGGATCAAAGACCTAAACATTAAAACAGAACAAATGCTAAATCTACTAGAAGATAAGGTAGGTAGAATTCTTGGAGACAAAGGGGTAGGCAGAGAATTCATGAACAAAATGCAAACTGTGCAGGAAACACTTCATTGAATCAACAACTGGGATCTCATATTATTGAAAAGTTTCTGCACTTCAAAAGAAATCACCTTCAGAGTGAAAAGAAAACCCACAGAATGGAAAGGAATTTTGGCCAGCCACCCCTCAAACAAAGGACATATATCAAGAACATATAAAGAATTGAAAAACATCAAGCCTCCCAAATTCAAACACCCTCTCCAAAAATGGGCATCTGAGATAAACACACAGTTCTCAGATAAAGATATACAAATGACAAATAAATACATGAAAAAATGTTCACCATCACTGGTCATTCGAGAAATGCAAATTAAAACAGCGTTGAGATTTCATCTCACTCTGGAAAGAATAGCTGCCATCAAGAAATCAACTGATAACAAATGTTGGCGAGGCTGTGGCGAAAAGGTACACTGCTCCACTGTTGGTGGCAGTGTAAACTGGTGTGGCCACTATAGAAATCCGTAACTGATTCTCAAAAGACTAGGATTGGAAGTTCCATTCAATCCAGCTATTCTTCTCCTGGGTATTTTCCCAGAAAAACTGAAAAGGTCATATCACAGTGATATATGTGCACCCATGTTCATAGCAGCACAATTTGTAATAGCTAAATCTTGTAAACAAACAAAATGCCCATCAACCACAGAGTGGATGAAAAACATGTGGTACTTTTATACAGTGAAATATCACTCAGCAATAAAAAAGGATGAGCTTGAGGCCCTCATAGGCAAATGGAGACAACTTGAGACTACCCTCATAAGTGAAATAAATAAGAATCATATTTATAAATATTGCATTGTGTCTTTAGGGTAAAAAGTAATAAGATGTAGGAGTAATAAAACCCAAAATGTGTAATTGCTATTGTAAAAAAGAGAGGAAAAGAAATTGCTCTAAAGGATATCACTGCATGTATGTTTAAGTGTGTAGGACTGATAACCATATTACTAAATTTTTGTTGGGTTGTTGAGCAGAACTGTTTGCAGTCTCACTTTTTGGCCAATTTGTATGCTTTAATTTTGTAATTTGAACAACTATTTCTAAGAGGACAATATGTAATTTATCAACTAATGATTTCTTACACTTGTTTTTTTTAAATTATGCATTATTTCTACTGTTTTTCTCTTTTGCTTTTTTTCAATAAAAATTTTTAAAAATTACAAATTAGTTTGAAACTGAAAAATTAAGTGGAGCACATTTTTTTTATATTCAATGAACATGAATTCCAAATATAGAATATTCCTAAAATACAAAATATGTTGTCCTGAAATAATATAATATATTCTAGCTATCCATACCATTGGTTGTTTGTTACAAAACATGCGCACTATTACTATGTGTGATTCATGGTCACAAGATGGTTTTTTGGTTCTATGCCCATCTTTCCCTTCAGAACTGGATTGATGTGTGTTTTCACTTGCCTGAACATGTTAGTAGGATAACAACACAGGATTGCTCCCAGCTAACATGCACATACACAGTTAAAAATTGACTCAATATCCAGCTAAGGCTAAAAACGAAGCCTAAACACAAAAAAGCGATCCAAAAAATTGGCTACTGCTACATCACTAGCACAAGGATGGAGTATCTGCATGAAGCAATTACCCCTTAAATACCTTGTGCTTCTGACAACACTGGAAATCAAGGCAATGTAAGATAACTGCAGGGAATGTAGATGATGTAGTCATGGTGAGAGAGAGAAACAGACAAAGTTGTTTATATCTACTGCGCGATTTTCCTAACCATTTACTAGATAAGAAATTTGAATTGATTATACAGAGTCAAGTTTTCTTTTCTGAAAAGATTCAGTACATACCACTAATTTAGGAAAGCTCTCTTTATCAGCTTAGAATCTCTTCCATGGGAGAATAATCCAATGTTTTGTTATTGTCTGCCCCAAGAAGTTGAATGTGAAGACATGCATTTCCTATTAGACAGTATTTTACTTAGCTTAATTTCTCTGCTATCTCATTACTCTGTAATCTTTGAAACTTTTTGCCACTATTCTTATTTTGCACTGAGGAAAATCACTAAATGTTCTGTAGGAACTACTATGTATTTACACCTTGCCATCCATCCCTAACAAAGTTAGCACATTCACCAGCACATTCCTCCCCTCTCTTTCTGTCTCTCCACTCAAAAATGTTCCTTGTGTATAAACAAGACTCACCATCACACATTCACACAATACAATTAACACAGGGCTTTTTGAGCTTGAGTTTGTCATATTATATATTTTATGTAACATATTTCAGAAACCATTACAGTATGTACATGCTGTCATCAACTGCCTGACTCTTCTCCCTGTCCTCACTTTCTGCAGCCTGACAGGCTACCATATCTCCATGTTCTGTGCTTTACATTCATTCCTCTCTGAAGTATGAGCAGAGCCTACAGGAACTAAGGAGGGCCCTTCTTCAAACTGTATTTAAGAATTAATTGCAGCCCTATTCCTTGAAGTACTGCCACAGTCCCTACTTCACTGAGGAGTCTTTGATACCAACCTTGTGTTCTTGGAAAGACTACAATCTGTGCATTTGGATTCCTCTAGTCAGAGCACACGAGAACACCAAATTTGAAAGCAAAATTGGATTCTGCGCTGCTTGTGAACTCTACACCTCTCAATTGCCACATTAGTTGCCCTGTAAATTGAGGAACTTGTATCCTCTGAAATGCGAGTCTTTTCTTGTAGTTTCAAAGCAACTTTTTTAGTTCAGGAGAATGAATGTCTTGTGCATCTGGTGCAGTTTGCTGACAAGTTATGATCTTTATACACAGATGCTACTGGCCCACCAAGAATAGACTACAATATTTGAAATATTTATTTCCACAAGAAAGCGTCTGCTTAAATTGCTTCCTCCACATTGCTTTCTGGAGCTCTTCTTTGAAAAACTAGAATTTTTCTGCAAGAGAGTTGGCTGGAGGTTGAAGTGAGTTTTCTTTTCTCCTATGCATATCAAACCTGCTAACTCAGTATAATTAAAACAATATCAAAAGTTTAAGTAAGTTTCTCTAAGAAAGCATTAAAATGCACTCATATATTTGAGTTGTCTGTGCAGCTTAATTTCATTTTTTAAGTTGTTTGGAAATTTTAAGAAAAAAAAGCTTTTTTCTGGAACAGTTCCCATTTTTTAAAACCACTTACTTCACTCTTTGACTAGAAATCAGTAGCTAATCATCACAGTGCCTTTGTTCAGCATTAAAACCTCAAGTACCCTTCAAGCAGATAGACGAGTTAGAACTTTTGGATTGCACTTGAGGCCACATGGTTACTTTTGGCAATTGACTTTAAAATGTGACTTTAGCAGATTATTTCTCAGATTAGAGCTGTTGTAATACTTATATTAGAATAATAGCTCTAAAATCTATATTTTTAACACATAACCAGGTAATTTCCATGAAGCACTAAGTTGTAAGGATATTTCATGGCAAAAATTGACCATCTTATATCTAAAAATATTTAAAAACTAGAAGTAAAATGTAGCCAGAATTTTCATAGATGGATAAAATCCTAGTCCACTGCATTTTCTTAAGGTGCTAAAATGGCTTTATTGCTATTTCTTTCTTGTTATATTTAAAATAAAAAATAAAACAAACAAGCAAAATAGAGTCTTACGTCCTTATTTTCAAAGTTAGTCATTTTCTCTCTTCCCAACCCCCAAGACCACACAGCAAGTCTGAGGCAGAACTAAGAACTAAGAATGAGACTGGTTATATCAATATTCTCAGGGATTTCATAGTTCTTTTCATCTTCAAAGCACTTCACAGAATTCTCTAATTAGGCTCCCAATTCTGGCTCCTAAACTCACTCTCTAATCGTAAGACAACATACCTGCTCTCTTTTCCTTAGCTCTGAGCAACATCCCATTCTTAATCATTACTAAAGAGAAAAAAGTGTTTGTAATAATTTCAACTTAATTAATGACAAATGTGGATATTTCTTTAAATACGAATCCAATTGCCTGAGTCCTAATCTTTATTAGCAAAGTTTGGCCATTATTTATTCAGAACAAAGATAAGTTTTAATTGTGAAATTATCTGTAATTAAATGCACTAGTTAAAAAATGTTGCATTTCTCTCTAACATAAAATATTATTCTAAAAAGTTTCATGGAAATGTATTTTTACTCTAAATTTACTTGAAGTTTAAAAAATTGCTTTTAAGTTGCTGGTGCTTTTGTTAAACATTCAGGTAAATGTGAGATAGGCTAGTCTTTAACTAAGAACTAACCAAGACAATTGGAAATCTGTATGTCAGTCTAATTTCTGTCTTTAACTAGTTGTAGCTCTGAGAAAGTCACTTACTGTTTTTGGATCTTGGTTTCCTGTTTGGAAGATTTAGGATATTTCATTGAGTCAGCTGTGTGACCATAAAACTGGTTGCCTCCATCTCAGAAGATTGGTTCTGCAAGAATGGTTGGTTGTCTAAGTCTTCTCAGCACCTTCTGCTATTACCATAACCTTTTGTGAAAACAGATGATGAAAAGAGGGAAGATGCAAACTTTGATTTCAGGGAGGGGTGTGTTACAGGAAGTAACACAGTTTTCATCAAACAGGAGTAAAGAACAAAGATGCAAATAATGAGTAAGTAGAGGATATAGGAAAATAAATTTTACTTATATCATCACTCAGGGTAAGGGAAACACTGTCCACATGCCAGCAGAGTAGAGATGACCTAGCCATGAGAAGCTCCAATTATAAGCAGGATCCTCTGCATTTCTGATCCCTTGGGGCAAGTTGCTTTAAAGGGTAGACTATGTGCTGAGAGAGAGACAGACAGAAAGAGAGACACAGAGAGAGAAAGTGAGAGATGGGGAGAGAGAGAAAGAGAGAGATAATTGCAACAACTCAAAGTTCCTCAGTCTGTGTGTGTGTGTGTTTGGGGGGTGAGACAAAGCAGAACAATTTTAGTCTAAAATGAGCATGGCATTGAGTTCAAAGGCAGGTGAATAGAAAGAATAGATTTCCCTCATGAGTTACTGTGATTCCAGTTGTAGCACAGCACAATATCTTGACAAATAATTTTGTCTGATGCTGTTGATGCTGTGAATTCTCCCATTGATGTAAACCATATTCTTGGGTATCTCAAGTTGAAAATACAAACAAATACATGTGATAGCCTCAGAAGCGAAATGGAATCAAAAACATTGAAATTCAATGTTTTCTTCAAAGTGAAATCTTTTGAAAAGGAAAAATCACAATGACAGGTTTATATTTTCATAAGCTAACTGAGTACTTTTCTTTCAAGAGAATGTTCAGATAGGTATTAGTAACAGAGCTTTGACCAAACACTTCTTTTCAAAAGATTATATCCATGAAACTTAGCCACTGCTACCAAATAAAAATAAAAGATGATCAATTAAATCTGAAGTGAACATAAAAACAGGTAGATTTTTGTACAAGTATGTGCCATGCAATAATTGAAACACATTGAACATCAAAAAATTATTTTTCAATGAAATTCAAATTGCACTAAGTGTCCTGAATTTTATCAGGCAAACTGAAGTGGATTTCAACAAGCATCTGAATCATTTTACCATACTCACCTCAGTGATGGTTGAAATTGAAATTTGGAAGCAAACCTTATCTTTATGACAGCTCTCCACATCCTCTTGTTAACTCACAGATGACCAATAGAGTCCTATAGGTCTGAAGCTAAAGTATTAAATATTTGACCTGTGTCGACATCACTTGTCACCTAGTTTCATTACTTTAAATAATTACTTACAGATAAGGAAATGAACCTGTAAATTACAGAAAAGTTGTTTAATGAGATATAGGGTTTAACCTCAGATTTAAATGACTGAACTAATGAGTTGATGATGCTTCTTTAGTCATGATCTGGGTATGATTCTATATTTTTACCCTCTGTACTTTTCACTCCTATAAATCTTTAGGATTTCATTGACACATTTCCTGGAGGTACTACCCTGAGTCTCTCCATGGCTCTGCACATCACTGCATGGTGTGTTTGGAGGCTGTGGAGATGACAAAGAGGTCTTGAGAACTCAAGGTCAAGTGTGTGGCTATACTCATGATCTACATGGACATTAGTCTCAGAGTCACAGTCACAGAGTCACTGTCACCAAAGTTTTGTAATACATTAAAGTTGTTCATTAAGCTTTATTCTAGTAGCTTTAAACTTATGGCTGCATAATGAACCTGAAGTAAGAAAGGAAAATATTCAATTAGGGGGAAAAAATAACCCTTTACAGAATTGTCTCCACCATTTTCTACCAATCCCTAATTCCCACATTACTGGAAGAATAACAGTAGATACTTTCCCTTTTGGTGTCAGGAAAAAGAGCAGAGACATTCGATGGAAATTCCCTCATCTTCCCACATGCTCTTTCTTCACTCAGACAATAGAATCTGTGTCCACAATCATGGCTTCTTCAGGCACAAGTAAAAAAGTTGGTCTCCTCAACTGGAGCTGTGTACTCACACATATGTCCTGGACTGATTTTCTTCTCCTCTTTTTAAATCTTAACTCCTTTGCCTGTTTCTTCACTGTCATTATCCTCAGCCTCACTCTCTTCTCTTCCTCTATTGTCTGCATTCACTTTCAAGTGTCTCCCCTATTAGAATCTTGCCTTCTGCCACCTGTTGCTTCTAGTCCATCTGTCTCCTTACATTAAGAGCAGTCTACCTCACACATCCTCAATCTTCCTTAAATGCCTCCATGTGGACAAACATTAGCTTCATCCTCTACTTCATTCATAGATGTCTTCAGCAACCACTCCATTGTTGAATTCAATAGACTATTTTTCCCCAATGCTTATTTGTTTAGACTTCTCTGCAGTTCATAACACTCAAAATTCTAGTTTTCTGATACCACATTCCCCTTCTATTTTCTCTTTTTTGTTCTTGGGTTCTTTTGTTGACCTATCTGAAACTTTTAAGTTTGTGTATTTTCTATGGCTTGCTGCAGGAGCCCAGTGCAGAGCACTGTGCATCTTATCTGTGGATAACGTCAGTGCTGCGTTAACTGCAGTGTGTGCTTTAAGGCACACACAGTGAAGTCAGAGATTGGACCTGAACTCTAGCCCTCTCTAGCTGTATTACATGAAGAAACACAATAAATATTTATATGAAAAATAAAAACAAAAAAATAATTTTCAGCCAAAGACCACCAAGAACAATCTTTTAGTTAAACAATCAAGTTTATTGTTCTTTTTGTGAGGGAAAACACAGACTATAGGACACAGTATGGGTAAACAATAGGATAAAAAGAATAAACTTTTAAGTAAATGGATGTTAGACAGATGAAAGATCCAGCAATCTTATTTCTTGGTGTATCTATCTAGAATTTGACTTGGGATATATACCTAGAATTTGAACCCACTGTGGGAAAGGATATATGCATACATGTGTTCATTGCAGCATTATTTATACTATATGTGTTATAGTATCAAATTGCATTTCCATCAATGAATGAATAAGTAAATGTGGTATCTATACCAAATTAAATATTATTCAGCCTCTAAAAAGAAGTAAATCCTTGATTTGTGACAATGTAGATGACCCTGAAGGCTATTATACTAAGTGATATATACCATGCACAGAAAAACAAATACTACATATTCTTATATACATATGGAATATAAAACAACTGAATTTCTAGAAGCAGAAAGCAGAAAAGTGGTTGCCAGGGTTTACAGGAAAAAGAAATGGGAGAAATTGGCCAAAGGGCACCAAATAGCTCCTAGAAGGAAAAAATAAACGATGTCTCTCATCTCAAAGGACAATACATTAATTGCCTTGATTCAATCATCCCACATAGAATAGATATATCATAATATCACTCTGTACCCCACATTTATATATAATTATAATTTGTCCAGAATATTAAATAAGTAAACACTTCTTCATACTTTAAATGCCTTAGTAAGGGATGTGAATATACATCAGGCAATCTGACGGAGTTGAAAGAAGGGAGGGTACATGCTAGATCAGGTGTCAGACAATAAATCAGCAAAAACATTCATGTTTCAATTTAATTTTCACAGAATCACATGGCACATATTTTTTTGAATATTTATACAATTGTACAAAAAGTGTTTGGAGTATGGTGAAGAAAATAGCATATACTTGCCTTTGAGAAAACTAGAGAGAGACAAAAGGAAACACCAAATTTTTGGTGTTTCAGATGAAGGCCAATAGGCAACCAACCTTTCTCTGAAGTTTATCTGACTAGAAATCAGGTTGCAAATCTCCACAGTCATTTCTCCAGCAAGAATCCACTGTCCCCCTGATCCACATTCTTCCACTGTATCTTGCTACTTCTATTTCCTTTCTCCTATTTAAGAGAAAAGAAAAGAAGA
>PVJX010028286.1:0-24018 GCA_004027295.1 Dolichotis patagonum | reverse complement strand
AGGGGAATGGAGAAAGGGAAAGGGAGAAAGGGAAAGAGAAAATAGAGGGGAGGAGATGGGGAGAGAAGGAAAGGGAAGGGGAGAAGGGAAGGGAAGGGAAGAGAAGGGGAGGAGATAAGGGGAATGGAGGGAGGGAAGAAGGAAGGGTAAGTATCATTAACGAAGGTACAGGAGAAAAATAAAGAGTATGCACTTTGTGGGGGGAAGACCAAGTACCATAATCTTTTCGGTAAGATAAGAAAAATCAAAAGCTTTAAAAATGTGTATACCTTTGACTCAGCAATTCCAATTACAGAAATATACCTTAGAAATAATTGATATATATATAATAATGCATATATGATGATGTAATATTTATAGTTTAAAAATAATTAAACTTCAAGAGATTTTAAAGTCAATTAAAATGTGTTCATATAATAAAATATCATTTTAAAAAATCAAGCTATGTGAGACTATTTTTCCAGTTTTTAAAAGGAAGATTTATTTAACAAGTTTCACTTAGTACAATACATCTAAATGGAAATCACAATACAAGGAAAGATTTAAATCAATATCAGAATACCATACAAATGACATGACCAAACTCCTAAAGTATTACATCTCAAAATTGATCCAAATCTTAAAAAAAAAAAGGAAAAGTGTACACTCACGTGCCTTACAGGATATTAAACCAAAAAGCTAGAATTAACAAACATGCCAAATGTTTTCACTTTGAATCATAGACACAGCTCCTATATTTGAGTTTTACAGAACAGCATGTTTCTCAACATGCATCTGAAGTTTTCAATGTACTGTGGTATAAGAGCAACATATAACGTAAGTGAAACTGCTTTAACCTAAATGTGCTTACTGCTTAGGTACACTCCTACAACATAACTAACTTGAGGAAAGCTGAAAGTTGTTTTACGTTATGGTCAATACTGAACTTTGTTATTACGTCCTAGATGATATTTCAGTGTTCAATATTACATAAGTTTTAAAACAATCTTGATTTCCACTTTACAGTAAGCATGAATCACAAGCCTGTAATGCAAAACTGATAAATTTAATTCTTATTTTCTTAAAAAAGGAAAGAAAAGAAAGAAATGAAAGAAAAGGAAAGAAAGGATGGAAGGAAGGAGAAAGAAAGGGAGGGCGGGCAAGCTAGCTGACCAAGAGCAATCAAAATCCATTAAATTTTCCATTTACCAATCATACTATATATACTAGGAATCCCTCCCGTTCTATCCAACTCTCTCAATGCACAGCTTTTATTTGTATAGTAGCTGTTTAGTACTCCTTCCCTACCTTAAGCAAGGTTTGACTGATAGTCACTGGAGTTTTCCTGCAGAACTTGGTCATATCCACTCATACTGCTCTGACCACCATAACCACCTCCATAACCACCACTCAGCTGCTGGCTAGCAGGACCCCCATAACTAGACTGGTTAGATAAGCCCATCCCTCCCATCATCTGGCTACCATAAGCACCACCACTTGCCCCTGCTGTAGAATTCAAAAAGAGTTCTACATAGCTGTGATCATAAGCCCCTCCACTTGTTCCTGCAGTAGAATTCAAGAAGAGTTCCACATATCTATGTTGCATATTAGCTTTATCTTTTGCCATTGCTGCCACCGCATCTTCATGAGTAGCAAATTCAACATCTGCCTCACCAGTAACCCTGCCATCAGGTCCAATTTCAATGTGCACTCTCATGGGGTTAAGAGGAGAGAAAAAATTATAAATATCATTCTCAGTGGCTCTGTAAGGTAACCCCCTCATGTGTACACAGTGCCCGGTGGTGCTCTGGAAACTAGACCCACCGTCTCCATATCTATGATCAGACATTCCTGAGAAACAGTAATTAAGGTCTCTTCCAAACCTATCAGACCCAAAGCCATACCCATCATTATAGCCACCATAGTCATCATAGCCTCCATACCCTCCACCATAGGCACCCCGCCTCATCCTTTCAAACCCAGCTCCTCTGCCAATGCTATTATATCCTCGGCCAGTCCCGGGCCTATCATAAGGACCTGGCCGCTGCATAGCCATGAGCTTACGAGGGGGATCATAATGGGTTCGCACTTCAGCTCTGCTGCTCTTGAATATTTCAATGTACCTGTGCCCTATTCTTTCCTTGTGTTTCTTTAAGGCCTTTTCAGCTATCTCCTGTGAAGCAAACTGCACAAAGGCCTCCCCTGTGCTCCGCCCCTGAAAGTCCACTGGCAGTGTCATCCCATTTGGCACAATTTCCAACCCTGAAAAGAACTGAACAATCTCTTCCTTGCTACAGCCAAATGGGAGTCCTCTAAGCCGGACGAAACCATCATTGGCAGTATCAGGACTATTTGGACCTGTATGTTTCAACACCCAATCCATTTCAACACTGTTGGACTTGAATACTTCAACATATCTGTGACCCATGGTTTCTCTGTCCTTCTTCAAAGCCAATTTCACTTCATCTTCTGATTCAAGTTCAACAAATGCTTCACCACTTGGTCTGCCTTCTCTGGTGTAGATGAAACGAATACCTGATGTGCCATTCTGGATTTTGCAATCAGAGAAGAAGCGCATCACTTCATCAGCTGAGCAGGACCAGGGTAGGCCCCTGACCTTCACCACGAACCCCTCCCTGCCTTCTGTGCTCAGCATCATGGTGACTGTTGGGCTCTTGATGGCAAGCTTGGCTCAATGCAATTTCGATGTGGCTGAAAAAATAATTAAGAGACTATTGTCATGGGAAAACATTCAGAATATAGTAAGAGAAAAAAGCAAACAATATGAAACTCCATTACACTGGTAGCTTTTAAAAAATACACCCATATAAACAAAAAGAGTATACCAAATCTTTAACTCACATATTCGACTATTATGTATTCAATGCCTATCATGTGTCAGGTCATTAATGGTAGTTATTAATGGTGGTAGGATTATGAAACTTCTTGTTTCAGAAGATTCCCCCCCCTTTGGACATTTCTCTATGTTCTACATTTTCTGCTCTGACCTTATATAAACATCATACACAGGAAATAAAAAGACCTAAAAAGTTAACAGCAACAAACCCAGTGAAAAGTATCAACAAACAGGGCCAGGGATTTAGCCCAGCGGCATAGGCACCTGCCTTGCAAGCATGTGGTCATGAGTTCGATTCCCGGTACCAAAAAAAAAAAAGTATCAACAAAATATAGCTGTACATGATCACATAAAAATGAAAAACTTTATTAGATCAATGGATTAAACAGAACTAAAACACATGAGAAGATACCTCCAACAAATACATTAATATCATATAAAAATATGTACAAGTCAATAAAATCAGGGAAATATTAAATAAATGGAAAAAAACACATTATTGGGAACTTACATATTCAAACATTTTTAGGTGCCGATTCCAGTGCTCACCTCTGGCATAAAAGCATCAATAAACCAAAAAAAAAAAAAAAAAGGTTTATGGCCCTACGTGTGTCTTCACTAAAGATATAAATGCAAATCCATATTATAATTGCAATGACAGACCTCTCGGCAGTTGGTAAGGGCAATATAAAGGAGGAATTAGTTGGTCAGTTCTATCAGTTTGGAGGCAGGATGTTTAAATAAAACAGATTAATTCCTTCAGAGATCCATGAACAAAATTTTAAAATTTTGATAGAATATAAAATAGAATGGAGCAAACAAGAAGTAAGGCTAACAAGGTAAGCGATCAGATCCAAAGTGATATCATCATGACCCTTTTAGTCACATCATCCAGGCAACTGTGTGGCATTCAAAAAAAGGGGTTCTAAGTGCAGTGAGCAATAGTTTGAAGGGCTTCTTAGAGATATGTTACAGGATTCACTAAGAAAACAATAGTAAAAAGGGGAAGAAATATGTGATCTATATGAAAAAACTAGAACCTGTAGACTTGATAATAGACTAAATTAAGAGGATACAGGAGAGGAGTCTGGAAAATAGTCAAACCTCATCAGTCATTGGAAATGCAAGTTAAAACCAGAATTAATCACCTATCTTTTATCCATCAAAATAGAAATTAAAGTGGTAATAAGTCAATATTACTCAGGTTTCACAAACTAATATAACACTAAAGGAGTGAAAACTAATATTCCGGAAGATAATATGGTATCAATCACACCTTTTGACAGTAAACTCACTTCAGATTATGAACCTCAGAGATAATTTTTAAATTGAGACCAAGACTTATGGAGCTATATCTTCTTTGAAAGAGATTTTATTAAGAAACATGTAGTATTATATGAGTAATAAAGTTTTAAAACATTTAACATTTGAAATGATTATAAGTGATCCAAGATCACAGCTACTTTATAATATAATCTTGACTATGTAAAAATAAATGTCTACATACCCTTTGACCTTGTTAGAATTCTTTCTAGTAATTTGGTCAACAGAAATATTTACAAATGTTTGCTACATCATTGTAATGCCAGAAAATTAGAAACCTAGACAGCTATCAACGGGGATAGCTGAATAAATTGTCAATTATCCTTAAAATGGAATGTTATGCATCATCTAAAAAACAGAGCTCTGTCTGATCTGACCTAGATAAATTTCCAAAACACATTAAATGGAAGAATTTTATATACACTGTGATCTTATTTGTATTACAACATAAGCATGCTGCTAAGTATGTAAAAGAAAATCTAGAGATATATAACACAAATTTGTTTTTTAAAAATGAACAACTGGAGGGTAAGGGTAATGAAGTGAGACTTTCACTTTTTATCCTACATACTTCCCTACAATTTTAATTGTTTAAACTGACTGTATTGGAATATAAATAATAATGCTTGAAAACCATATTCATGAAGAGTATGCCACATGTTAAAAATGGTTATTCTGAGTAGTAGGTTTATGGCTTTTTACATTTTTTCAAATATTTGTGCAATCTTAATTTCCCACATAAAGAAGAATTATTTTGTTTCTTAAAAAAAGCAACAAATTAGAGTGCTTGCTTTTCGAGGATTTGTTTTATTAAATTTCACAATATTTTCTAATTTCGTATGTGGATAGTTTATCTGACATAGACTGGGAACACTGGGACTCTTAGAAATTATAAAGTGAATAGCTTCCATAAAATCACACTAAGGACTAAATTCAAACATTTACTAATTGTTTGATGGGTGCCTGCTTCTGCTGTGGTAACAGCTTTCCTACAAACTAACCTTAGGTCTCCGTGACAGATCATCCCTGGGATGATGATGAATCCTGCATCATTTTAAATCTTAATAGTCCCTATGTAGTGGTCAAGAGGTTGTACTTTCTTAAAGCTCCTGAGGCCAACAAAAACTCTGTCGCCTTCAGTAGGAACCAAGATTCCACTTGAGAGTTAAGAATCTGTGTGTTTATGTGTATTATAATACAAATATCTTTTAAAACTAACAACAAAAAGTTGAGTAGTGCTAAATTACCTTTGTCTTTAACATTTATAAAGTATATTGTAATGTTTCGAATAATCAAATTCAACATGTCGATTACTGTTGTAAGCAGAAAACCAAACAATCAAATTCTCAAGTAAAAACATTTATTGGGCCTCCGGAAGTCTAGCAACGTTTGCCGAGATGCGACTCTACAGATAATTCACTTGGGGCCTTTCTCCACAGTCACACAATCAGGCGATATAGACTAAGTGCCTGAATGGCTGGTCCTGCACTCAGACCACGGGTTTTAATATGTTTTTTCTAATTCTTTTCAGACATTTTTCATAGTACGGTCCTCCTTGGGGTCCCTGAGACTGGATCAGACAGATATACATACACGCGCGCGCAGGCGCGCACGCACATATATACACTCGCACACACACAGCCGCGAACGTCCACCATTTCCCCACCAGGCTTAGCAAAGGCGGCTTCGCGGCACAGAGACGAAAGGGAGGGGGAGGGGGACGGAAGCGGGGGGCAGGGGAAAACAGTGAACGAAAAAGCCAGAGGCAGCCCGAGGACCCCACATTGGTCTTCATCATTACCAACCCCGGGTCCCCAATTCCCACCCACACACGAACCTCTAAAGATACCGGGTAATTTTCCTCCTTCTTCCCTCAAACGGCTATAGCGAGACGGTAGGCGACGACCAGAACTACTTCTGCTCACGTAAGCGATGGATCACGTGATCACCTACGTCATGTGAGATCTCGGTCACGTGAGGAACTCACGGTTTAAACTCGGGAACTCTAAGGTGCTGCATTTCCTTCTGGTCTGAAAATAGGGCGGGCCAATATCAAGAAACGAAGAGTACGATTGGTTTGCGATGCGTCTTACGTGACTGATCATTGGTAGGTCTCTGGAGATAACCGTCCATTTAACTGAGAAATAACGTCATTATTTAGTAACTCATCGGTGATTGGTCCCTAAGCTTAAACTTAAAAGCCCAGGTTACCAGGAGGAATCTCTTTTGTATAATCACCCGGATAATGAAGCTTAGGAGCAGAGATCAGCGGCCGGGCTGGGTGCTTATGTTTCGCTTCCTGGTCCTAGTTCTCTGTCAAGTCCTTGGGGCCAGAGCACTGAATAATGGCTTAGCGAGGACGCCTACTATGGGCTGGCTGCATTGGGAACGTTTCATGTGCAACCTTAACTGCCAGGAAGAGCCGGATTCCTGCATCAGGTATCAAGATATCGGATGGCTTCTTCCTTTGGTTTTTCCGTCTGTTTGGGTGTGTTTACGGAAATGGAGGGTCTCAGCTGGAACATTTGAGCCCGAGGGTGAGCTCCCCAATTATTGCTGCTTTTTTATCCCCCAGCATTCCGTGCTCTCGAATGGGACTAGCCATAAAATGTCTTCGTGTGATCCTTTCTGGAGTAGGTGTCCTGACAGCTGCACCTGCTTCACTTCCTTTCACTGTCTGCCAGATAGCCCCGTTGGAGAGACTTCCTTCATTTACCTTTTAGTTCCTTTCCGACCTCTCTTGTGAGCTTTTGCTGTGCCTTTGCTGGGTCCTAGACGTGAGCTAGTCATAAGCATAGCAAGAGTGAGTGGGAGGGACGGGGAACTAAGATTCATGTCATTTCTTCTCTTTTTTGGGGTCACGGGGGTTACATGACTGTAAGTGGAGCGAGTTAGACCTTGAGTTCTTTGAGATTTCCCTCAATTCCTCTGGCCCCTATCCGCTGTTGAATGTGGCAACCCATTGGAAGGTTGACCTGGAGGAACTTTAGCACGTCAAAATTGGAGAATTATGACTGGACTAGACAGGTAGTGAACCTAGATAATCCTGGTCTGTAAATTGATATAACATCTTTTTCCCATCCGGAAACTGTCTCGGAAAGTTACAAAGTAGTTCCAGTCTCACACAGGTGAGTTTTCAATGAGATAAACCCATTTAAATTACGAAGCACAGTGTCTGACTCCTCAATTAGTAAAATGAAATGCGTGTTCTTATTTTCCTGGCGTCCATGGGGAAATGAGTGTTCTGCAAATGTGAGCATATTTATTTTTAAGAATCACTGCTAGATATTGTTGAAATCATAGAAGAGCCCACCACGCAGAGTTCCCACTAACCACAGCAGTCACAGTACCATGTTCTTTTCATAAATTGCCTCTGTATATATGTACTCACAAATAACGTCAGGATGTTAGTCACACATCACAAAAGAAATTGGCCAAGTTTCAGACTAAGTCTGTTGTGACCTTGGGGTACAGTGTGTGGCAGTTGTTCATTTTGGACTTATTTTTGTCTTTTTGGGTGATGGTTGTCTTTTGATTATAAAACTAATGCATAGTGATTGCAAAAATGTAGAGAAAAGAAAAGAGAATAATGAAAATTAAGATTCCTCCATTTCACCACCCAGAAATAATCATGATTAAAATATTCATATACGACCTTGCAGTTGTTTTCTATGTAAATGAAAACAGACTTTTATCACTATTTTCCATAAAAATATTTGTTTATGTCATGAGTGGTTAACCACAAGACTCTGACACCCTGATATGTGTTTTTTTACTTTTTTTCTTGTTTTTTTCTTTTTTGGTACCAGGGATCAAACTCACGACCTTGCGCTTACCAGGCAAGCGCTTGAGCCACTGAGCTAAATCCCTGGCTGATACGTGTTTATTTAAGCAGTCCCCTTTTCATAGCTACTTGGAGTCTCAGTTTTTGTATATCATCTAATTCTCACCTGATTCTTTCCTTAGAACGCTGTAGTATGCTCATTTGATACATTTCAAACTATCCTTCCCAAAGATTTTACAAATACACATTCCCAACAATTTGTAAGAATACCATACCATTTCCCCAAAACGGCCAACATGGCAGTCTTGTAAGTTTTATTATTTGCGTTGAGTTTTTTGTTTGTGTGTTTGGTTTGGTTTGGTGCTAAGGATCAACACAGGGCCACAAACAGGCTAGGCAAATTATCTACATCTGAGCTACACCCCAGACCAAATTATTTTCATTCTCTGATTACTTTCAAACAAGGTGGAATAGCTTTTCCTATGTTAAATTAGCTGTTTGCATAGGTATTTCTTTTATGGATTACCCCTTTGTGTCAGCCTCCTATTCAGTTGGAATCTGGAAGGGGGGTTGTTTTGTTTTTGTCTTGAATATGTTGTCAATATAGGTAGTTCTTGATATATATTGGTTTTGATACTTAAGTAATTAACATCGATTCTTTTACTTATGATCTTTGGCATTGGGGTGTGTAAACAAAGAAATTATAAATGAGGTTTAAAGGAAAGACAAGTGCTGAGCATGGTGGTATACACCTGTAATCCCATCTATTCTGGAGTCCAAGGCAGGAGGATCACAAATTCCAGGCTAGCCTGGGCAATACAGCAAGATGCTACCTTAAAAATGTTTTATTTTGGTGCACAATAGATTTACAAATCTGGAATTAAGGTTTATTAGAACCAGAATTCCTCAGAGGGAAGGTAAACTTGGATTTTTACAATAAAAAAATGAATAGCTCAGTTCAACATTCTTTGCAGGAGACAAAATTCCATGGCTGTCAGATGGCTGGATCTCTTTCAGAACTTTCTTTTCAATTTCATATACCTTTGTATTCTAATGATAAGCTATACTAGCTTCCTTTATCTTTTATAGAACATGCACATTTAATTTTTCAAGTGACCTTCTTAATCTTTTCACCACATTTCTTAAAAACTTGGTGTTTGGGATTTTATTATATGTAATATCTAATAAATATACAGGGTTTCATAAAGGATTATCAGGAGAGTTAGTATTTGTTTATTTATTTTGTGTATGTGTGGTACTGAAGGATGAACCTATGGCTTTATGCATGTTAGGCAACTGCTCTACCATTGAGCTACATCTCCAGCCCTAAAATATTGAGTTTCCTTTTTTGATTCTTTCTGAGACTGGGTCTTGCACTATAGTTCAGACTGGTCTTGAACTCACTGTGTGGCCCATGCTGACCTCAAAACAGAGCAATCCTGCCTTAGCTTCTCCCATGCTGGTACTACAAGCATGTGCCACCATGCTTGGCATAGTCATTTCTTTTCTTTTTGGTGATATTGGCGATTGAACCCATGGACGGCCTCATGAGGGCTAGGCAGATGCTCTAGTGCAAAACTACATCCTCAGCCCTGTGTTTTCTTAACCAAGAACAAAGTGATTTTTCTCTAGTTAGGTGTATCATAGTTTTAACATATGGACTCTGTTCATATCTTAAATTTATCTCTAGATATTTGAAGTTTTTCTGATTTTTTTCAGTTGCACTCATGAATGACATTTTTAAAATTAATTTTATGGTATGCTTTTGACATACAAAATAGTCACATTCATTATGGGAAATATCTTTTTCCCATTTCCCTCCTTTCCCTTAAATCCTTCTTCCCCTCTCCCTCTCCAAAACTTTTTCATTGTTTTCCTTCCAATCTTTATTGTTTTAAATCCCTATTCGTCCTCTCCCTTACTCCCTCCCCCTTTTGTTTGTTCCCCTTCTTATTTCTCAATATTTATCATCCATGTTTGTCCTTGTTTACCCTTTTCAGTTTCTCACACAAGAGAGACAAGATATTTAAACGTGTGTCTCATTTCTTTCACTTAAAATTGTTCTCAAGGTGCATCCATTTCCCTAAAAAAAAGCTCAAATTAATCCTTTATAGCAACTTAGTACTCCATTGCATATACAAACCACATTTCCTTTACCCATTCAGCTGTTGCTGGGTATCTAAGCTGTTTCCAAAATTTAGCTGTGAATAGGATAATTTTCTCTACACAGGTTAGTATTGATATCTAAGAAAGCTGTTTATTACATGACTTCTTTTTTGTCTTCTTTTGAGACAGGGTCTCACTATGCAGTTCAGGCTGGCCTTGAGCTCACTTTGTAGCCCAGGCTGGTCTCAAACTTGCAAGGATCCTCCTGCCTCAGCCTCCTGAGTGCTGGAATTACAGGCATGCACCACCATGCCTGGTTTATTACATAACTTTGGTGCTGCTTTCTTTACTAAACGTTCCTTGTTCTAATAACCTTTTCAATTTCCTCATGTATACATCATTCCTACTTTTAATTGTTTAGAGTTTTGTTTTTGTTTTTGTTTTGATAGCACTGGGGATAGAACCCAGGGCCTTATCCATATTGGGCCAGTTCTTCACTGCTGAACTGTATCTCCAGTTCCTGGTTTGAAATTCTTGGGGTGGGAAGTATTAAGGGATAAAGGAAGAAGATAAGAAAAATTAGAAGAAGTGCATTTCATTTTCTTGTGCTGCTTGTGATTACCACCGGAGTATGACTAGATTTTAAAATCCATGAAATCTGAAGGTACCTATTAGGAATATCTAAGCATTCATTTAATGAATTATAATGATTATGAGAATTTCTGTTTCAGTGAGCAGCTCTTCATGCAGATGGCAGAACTCATGGTCTCAGATGGCTGGAAAGATGTAGGTTATGAGTACCTTTGCATTGATGACTGTTGGATGGCTCCCCAAAGAGATTCAGAAAATAGACTTCAGGCAGACCCTCAACGCTTTCCTGGTGGGATCCGCCGTCTAGCTAATTATGTGAGTTTATAGAGCAGTCATGGTGAATCTATAACATGTGTGCTGCAGTAGGCTGTTTCTTGTCTTTGCAAGCTCTAAAAGGCTCACCATAGCCGTTATAGATTGTTTTTTAAATTTTAAAAGGGAGTAAAATTAAACACAACAAAACAGAACAGAATGGGACATAAGAAAGCATAAATTTCAAAGCTAGACAACCAGAGATCTTCATTATCTGTCATATTGTCTCTTGTTTTCTTCCAAATGGTTGTCATTCTCTTTGCATATGGGGAGCTCATACTAAATAACATAGCCAATCTTTTCACAAGATGTGTAGTTCACTGGCTCCCACTTGCTAGGCAGGGGGGAGGGGGAGGGGAGACACTGGACGGGGGACAGAACGACATGAGATGTCTGATTCTCAGCCCACATGCAGGCAGGATCACAGTCACCCCCCAGAGACAGGAAGAGTTTCTTGTTCTCCTGGCACCCCGAGTCAACCGCACTGTGCAGGTCCCAGTGCACCAGGGTCTGTCTCCTTCAGGCTGCCAAAAGTCTGCCACACTCTCAGCCGCCCCCCAGAGAGGGGAGGCGCTCCCTATTCTCCTGGCACCCCGAGTCAACTGCATGGTGCAGGTCCCGAGGCACCAGGGTCTCTCCCCTGCAGGCCCCCTAAAGTCCACCATACTCAACTGCTATTTCTTTGTGATGAATTGACCATTCCATTTCCAAAGTTCTGAAATGGCCAACAGACCACAGAAAGAGTTCTCTTTAGGCTCCTGTTTGAAACCAGCAGCTACAGTTATCTGCTGGCCTTGCTTCAGGGCCACATAGATTGTTTTTTTTAATCCAAGGGATCTGTAAGGACTTTTCTTGTTGCTCAACAGTTCTCATGACAGAATGACTGTTGGTATCTGAACACTGAATTATAAGGTTTGTCAGGTGGAATTTTCATCCCATCAGCATATCCATGTGTTGCAATAGTTCTTGAGCCCCATCTTGAAGTTCTCCTTTTGCTAAAACCATTGAATTTTCTGAGAAGAAACAGGAACTTGGTCCTTTTCATATTTTTACATATAAGCATTAGGCAGCAATTGCAGTTCAATTACAAACTAGAATTTCAGAGAATGGTAATATTCTGGAAATTATTGAAGAGAAATAGGGTCTAACACTAGCTAAAGATGATAAACGTAGAGTTTATTCAGTACTATTGTAGTAGAGGAAACAGTCATACTCAAAGGCAAGAAGACAAGTAAGTATTTATATCCAAGGGCAGATTGAGGTCAGTAGATGAGAAATTACTAAAAGGAGACATCAAGGTAGAAGGGCTAACAGCTTAATGCTTGCTCAGTTTTCTAGGACAGATACAGTCAAGACAACATGAAAAGAATGCTCACAGAGCCTAACTAAATTTCTCTGAAGGAGGAGAGTCTTTTTTTCAAATAAGTCTCCTACTGTCCTGGAAAGGTACCTTTTAGTATCACATCAAGAATATTAGAGTAGCTGATAGCATATTCTTCAGTGCTGTGCTATAGTTCACAGATATAGTTTAAACTTGGCAGAATTGAGGGATTTGTTCTTTGTCTCCCAACAAACTCATCTAGAAAATAAAAATGAGGGATTGTGAAAACAGGCTCCCAATACCTGGTGAAGCACACTTATCTCTTCTTCCAGGATGGAGTGATTCTCTGTGCTTATTCATGATTGTCCTTGTATTGTAATAACTTTTTTTTCTCATTTCAGGTTCATAGCAAAGGGCTGAAGCTGGGGATTTATGCAGATGTTGGAAATAAAACCTGTGCTGGCTTCCCTGGAAGTTTTGGACACTATGACCTTGATGCTCAGACTTTTGCTGACTGGGGAGTAGATCTGCTAAAGTTTGATGGTTGTTACTGTGATAGTATAAAACATTTGGAAAATGGTATGTTTCAGTTGAGAAATTTAGCCACAAGCAAAGGGAATAACTTTGAGGACAAGGTAGCTAAGTATCTAAAGAACTAATCTTCAGATTTTTTTTTTGGTACTGGGGATCAAACTCATGACCTTGCACTTTCCAGGCAGGTGCTTATGCCACTGAACTAAATCCCTGGCCCTAATCTTCAGATTTTAAATACCTGATCACATTATTGGAAATTATTTTCAATGTGCCAGAACTCCTACCTCTTTTCTTTTAGTTTGTTCATTCCCTCATTCACGTATGTGGAATCCATGCACGCCTAACAATGGCTAATACTGTGCACTTTTAAGGCTCTATGAATTCACTACAATTAGTAATTGTAACTCTTTATAATGTCATTTATGAAAAAGTCCAGGATGCCACACAGTCACAGAGAAAATCATCTTTATTCTTGCTTTTCCTCAATATACACAGCATATCTGCTGCCTCAGAACAATCACAGCATTCTGGAAGATGCTACATGCAATTTATATAGAAAGCAACGACCTGTCCCTAGCATCGTTTTAAAATGTAAACACGGACCTTCTGGAAATCTCATATATACAGCCCCATCTGGAAACTACCTTTCCCTTATTTTACCCATTGTTTTCTCATACAGGTTATAAGTACATGTCTTTGGCCCTGAACAGGACTGGCAGAAGCATTGTATACTCCTGTGAGTGGCCTTTATATCTGTGGCCCTTTCATAAGGTGAGCCAGTGAGCCCAAAATATGATTTTCAGAATTTGACAACTAAAAAGACAAAATTCTCCATTATATCCCAGCCACTATTTAACACTGTTATAATCCTCTAAGCTACCACCACCTAGCAAATCATCTTTAATTCTTTTCTTTATCTCACCATTCATGCTCCATCCATCAGCAGTCCTTCCTATATCTTCCAAATATCTTGAATTAACTCACTTTTTTTCATCTCTACTGTATTACTCTGGCCTTCCAAGCCGGTGATATCTCTCACCTACACTACTGTGATGGCTTGATCTACTTCCAGGCTTTCTCCCATCCCCATCCATTCTCCAAGCAGCACCAGAGTTATTAAAATATCATTGGCATTTTGTCAATCCCCTACTTAAAACCCTTAACTGGCTTTCAGTTGCACTTGGAATAAAATTAAACTATTCATCTGACCCTTACCTGCCTCAGGAGTGATGATTTTTTTCCTATCCCGTGAACACCACTGTCACTTTTACACTTTTGTTTTCTGCAGGGGAATCTTCTTTCCCCAAGATACTTAAAGGGCCAGCTCTTAAGTCTCAGAACAAATGCCACATTCTCTTTAAAGTAGCCATCTGTCAATTGATTGTTTATCACAGTAACCCATTTTATTTCCTTCTAAGAGCTTAGCACTATATAGAATATTTGTTGATTTGCAGAATATAAATTCATAAGGGCACGTCCATTGTCTGATTTTACCCCTGTATCCCTAGCATATGATAAATGTTAAATAATTATTTATGAATTGAATCTCTATTTTCTTGAATGTTCTGGAAAAGTCTCACCTTGTCCTCAACACAAACCTCAGATATCCCACCTACCTTTTATTTATCCCATTAAAATTATTTATATACATATGTATGTGAATATATATTATACTGAGATCTGTTCATGTTTGATGAAGTCCTATATAATTTTCCAGCTATTTTTAGTTAAGATCATTAGCTGAGTGTGCTAACACACACCTGTAATCCCAGCCCTTGGGAATCTGAGACAGCAGGATCACTGTATGTCTGAGGCCAGCTTGGGCTGGCTACATAGTTCAGGAGCAGCCTGAGATACCAAGATCCTATCTCAAACAAACAAAAAAGATCACTATTTATTTTTGATTTTAAAAGTAATACATGTTAATTTTAGAAAAGTTTGGAAATACAATGATCTGTAAAGAAAATAAAAATCTTCCATAATGCCAAAACCTAGATACCATTTGATAAGTTTCCAGCATAAACAGTATTAAGGTCACTTTGGGGATTTTAAATTATATGGCCTACTTCTGAAGCAAACTTCTTAAGAAAAAATTTCTTCATAATATTTAGACTTCCTCATGAAGACTTTCAATCTGTAAAGAGAAGCCTTCAAGTGGCCTCCTTTAAATAGACCAATTTCATCTCACATGGATATTATAAAGTAAACAAGAGTCTTGTTTTCACAGCCTAATTACACAGATATCCGACAGTACTGCAATCACTGGAGAAATTTTTATGATATTTCTGATTCTTGGCAAAGTATAAAGTATATCTTGGACTGGACATCATCTCAGCAGGAAGAAATTGTTGATTTTGCTGGACCAGGGGGTTGGAATGACCCAGATATGGTAAGAAGCTGAACCCTTTCCAAAGAGCATGTAACAGACCTATTTCCTCCTCCACATTGAGGCTAAATACACGTAAAGTTCCTTGGGAGTACACTTTCTGTGAGAGTATGTAGAGCAGGCTCCTGTGGGTCATCCAGGTATTTAAAAATGTTTCCTCTTTTCTCATTTGAATTATTTCATTCTTTGTCCTAGTTAGTGATTGGTAACTTTGGCCTCAGCTGGGATCAGCAAGTAACTCAGATGGCCCTCTGGGCTATCATGGCAGCTCCTTTACTCATGTCCAATGACCTCCGACAGATCAGCCCTCAAGCCAAAGCTCTACTTCAGAATAAGGATGTGATTGCCATCAATCAAGACCCCTTGGGCAAGCAGGGGTACCGCCTCAGAAAGGTATGATAAAGAATGTTCTATGGGAGAAAATATGCTAGGAGCATGTTCTCCTGCCTCTGGTTTACAGCTAATCCAAGTGTTTATCTTGAGTGGGTTCTGTTGGTCTTGGTGGTACTGGGGATCGAAGCCCTTTACACTGAGCTGTTAAATCCTGCCTTGTTTTTAATTGGAGACAGGATCTGGCTAAACTGCCCAGCCTAGGTTTGAACTTGTGATCCTACCTCAGCCCTCTCCGTGCTACACCACCATGCATGGCTTTAGGTGTGTATTTTAAGGTGGCTTTTATGCCCAAGTACCAAGTTGTCTTAAAGCTAAATCTGTTACATAATAGCATAGGACTGATATTTTGAGAATATTTGTTTTTTGTCCTTTACTTTGATACTGTAATTAGTAGTAATAAGGCTTCCTGCTAGAACTTTTATTTCCAAATGTGCTACAGGATAATTTGAATTTTTCCTATAGGCGCATGATGGTTGTGACAGAACCGAATGCCAAACAAGGCAGTGGACCAGAGGTTTAGTTCAGCAGGCGTAAGTGCCTGCTTGGCAAACAGGAGGGCCTCAGTTCGATCCCCACTACCAAAGAAAAAAAAAAAACTAACAAGGCAGCTTATTGCGGATTACCAAGCAGTCATACCTATTTTCTTCGTTTTTCAGGAAGACAACACTGAAGTGTGGGAACGACCTCTCTCAAATTTAGCTTGGGCTGTAGCTGTGAGAAATCTGCAAGAAATTGGCGGACCTCGTTCTTACACTATCACAATTGTTTCCCTAGGTCGTGGAGTGGCCTGTAATCCTGGCTGCTTCATTACTCAGCTCCTTCCCATGAAAAAAGAGCTGGGGTTCTATGAGTGGACTTCAAGCTTAAAAACTCAAATAAATCCTACAGGCACTGTTTTGTTTCGGCTAGAAGCAACCAGAATGGTTCAAAAAAATTAAATGCACTTCGGGATGTGTATTTTGTGTTAGTGACTACCCCACTTCCTGTTGTCTTCACCCATTTCCAGTTAAAAAGCTGGATTCCTGTACAAAAAAATTTCTCAACTTTGGAACTTTTTTTTGCAGTGCTAATTATGGAACCCAGAGTCTCTGGTTTGCTAGGAAAGCACCCTACCACTAAGCTACATTCCCAAGCCCCGAATTGGAACTTTTAAAAACTTCTAAACCGGGTGTGGTGGTACACCTATACTAGGACTGGGGAGGCTAAGGCAGGATTGCTGAGAGTTGAAGGCCAGCTGCACTACATAGGTAAGACCCTCTCAACAAAGCAACAAAAACTTCCAAAGGTATAAAGACATGGGGCTGGGGATTCAGCTCAGCGGTATAAGCGCCTGCCTTGTAAGCGTACTGTCGTGAGTTGGATCCCCAGTACCAAAAAAAAAAAAAGGTATAAAGACAACAGTTTGGAAAAGGCCTTTGAAACTAATTTTGTAAGAAATAATAGCTGTAATTTATTGAGCATTTTCTGTGCAAGGAACTGTAATGGATGGACAAGATGTTACTGATTAATTTTAACCCTCAACAATACACCCCAAAGCAGGTGTTTACTCACAGTAAATTGCAGAGCCAGGATTTAAACCCAAGCTCTTAACCACTGTACTGCTGCCAAATGAGGCACTTGGGTGGCTATTTACGATATTAATGCAAAGAGAAAACGAAGTTTCCTTGGTTGAAGGGCAAAAAAGTTGCTAGGTGACAATAACCTTGATAAACTAATAACTACTTTTACCAAGAATAACTAGATACGTTTTAACCTAATAAAACCCCTTCCCCTTAAAATATCTTATATGATGTATAGTGATTTTCAAACTAGGGTATTCAGTCACAAACAACTTAAAAAGGAATTTCCCCTTTTTTTTAGTACTCGAGATTGAACCCAAAGCCTTCACACTGAGCTATATTGCTAGCCTCCCTTTTTTCTTTCAGGTAGTCTAAATTATGGAGGCTGGATTCAAGTTTATGACCTCCTGCCTAAGCCTCCTGGTGTTGGGATTGCAGGCATATGCTACCATGTATTCAAGACACACTTCCCTATTTTTTTCTCTTTTGCCTGAGAACACATCTATAACCAACCACCTTTCTCTCACATGAGCAAAAAATATTTAAAAAGTATACACCTCACCCATCTTGAATGTACACACATGTACCTAAAGGCTCATCTAATTTAACTTTTTTTGACACGGTCTCACTGTGGTGCAGGCTAGCCTCAGAGTTCTTCCTGCCTCAGCCTCCCAAGTGCTGAGATTAAAAGCATGAGCCACCATGTCCAGCCAAAAGGCCTAACCAAAACACAAAAGTGCATGCTGGAATAATTTTACCCACCAGGTAATTACCAGCCTTTATTTTCACAAAAATTTGAGGACTAATATATACTTTGTTCATAAAGTTGTGATAAAGTTACTAAACCTAAACTAGGTGTGACAGTGCATGCCTGCAATCTCAGAAGTGTAGAGACCCACGAAGTAGGGTCATCCCTGAGTTTGAGGCCAGCCTTTTTTTTCTCAGAAAAAATAAAATTCATTAAAACTACTTGTCTGTAGATACACAAACTAATTTGGAAAATTGCTCTGCCTTGTTGAGATGCACCTCCAGTTATGAAATGTATACAGCATACTTGTTTTGCCCTATTTTTGCTTATAAAGCTCAGTATCTGTAAGAATGAAGTATAATAATGTAATTTGAAATTATAAGACGTAATTTTTTAAAATGTCCCTGATTAAGATTCCTTGGGGCACTCAACACAATAGAAGTTGAATGATTTAATTTAAAAATAGGGGTGGGGGTTATCAGTCTAAAAACATATGTAATATATATTGGTGCCTGGAAAACAGCCAAAGTTCCTTATCAAAGGTTTCAAATACCAGTAGGTTACTTAATTCTTGATATACTTTTGCCACTATGGCTGTATTACTGACCTGTCCCCATTATCCTGAAACATGTCACTTGGGTAACATAACCAACTTTTTAACAGCAAACAGGATCCCATGACAACCCAAGGGCTTAAAAGTGTCAAGTTAGATAATCACATTTGATGTGAGCTCAACCAAATTCAATCAAGAAATACTAAGAAGAACCACAAAGCATGAATTTCCCATGAGAAATTTTGCTAATGGCTCCAGCTTATTCCTACCCAAAAGACATAATACAACCAATGAAGTGAATGTGGCAAGGTTTTATTGTCTTCATAAAAATACAAAACGTGAAAGTTAAAACTGGATCACTTGGCCCTGTAACAAAAGAAAAAAAAAGTTAAGCGTTGTAGTTCATAAGGAGATCACCATACCAAATCAGGGCAATCTGTTTATTCTTTTCCTGTTTTCTGAAATTTTTTGAATATGAACATGATGTTTATATCAAAATGTTATGGGTTTTAGATCAAGCCTATTGCCAACCATTTCAGAAAAGGGATGTTTAACTGACCTCCTTCAGCTATGGATGGAGTTTTTTGAGAACCACCTCAGATCTCTATGCCACCCACTATGACCAGGAATGTTCACCTCTCCAAATATAATACAGCTGTAAGAAATGACTTGTACCTTTCTTTTCTTATCACCTCCCAGTTCAAAATGCTTGCATCTCTTAATAGCCAGCATTCTCTTGGATCTGCAATTGGGCTCAACACACTCAAGCCTCAGAACAATCTTCTTTGTAGTTTTGGCCTGTGAAAAAAGTCCAATCAGAAAATTACTTCCTTAAAAAATATGACTAAACTGAGAGTGTGAGAGTGGTGGTACATGTCTGTAATCCTAGTACTTGGGAGGCTGAGGCAGAAAGATTGCTCCAGCTTTGAGGCCAACCTGTACTACAGGGACATCCTGTATCAAAAACCAATATTGTATTAGGTTAAATGCTACTTTAAAGCTTTGCAAACTTTTTAACTGTCACAATTTGTTTTTCACTAGATGAAAATAACATCCTAGAAAGCTTCATTAGGTTCTCATCATGCCTTCTTGATCTTGCCTTTCAAATCTGCAGTTAAGTATTTCACACAATCGAAAAATGAGCTAACAATTCATGTTATGCTCTACTGAGAGATGAATGTGATTATGTACATCTAAAATGTACCAATAAAATCTGGTTGAAAAAAATTTGCAAATAAAAAATTCAAGTTATGCTCTTTACTAAAATACAACTTTTTAAGCCCACCCCTTCAGCCAGAATTCTCTTGCTAGTCTTGCTGTTTCAGAACAAAACCTTTCTATCCTCTAAATGTTACATAAATGTGAAAAAAATGTTTCATTGTAACTAAATGCAGCCATTCTTAAACATTTTCTGGAACCAGACAGGAGCAAAATGCTAGGAAATGCTGGTGGGAATGCCCTATTCCAGGCAGTGTGCTAAGTACTTGCCTCTTACATATCAAAAGATGACACCCTGGACCTCACCCATGCTAGGCAATCACTGGACCACTAACTCATACCCTCAGCTCCAGTTCATTCTGCAACCAAGTGCTAAGAACTCAAACATGATAGGATTTACTAGCAAAAACTCGTTCGTCAGTTTTTAGGTGAAGAGAAAACATTTCTTGACTTTTGGCTCTTCCGAAAGGGGGTAAAAACACACAAAAAATAGTACATTATTGTAGACTAGAGTCAAGATGTGGGCTGTACTCCTAGCTGCACAACCTATCACCACAGCCTGTAGTAACTGCTGAAATTAATGCTCAAGACATGTGGCCTAGAGATGATGAGTACAAGGCCATTGCCACAGTTTAGGAATGTACCCAAGAAACTTATCAATTAGTAACCACCACTAACCTTTTTCCGGAAAATTGGCTTAGTCTGTCCACCATAGCCACTCTGCTTCCTGTCATAACGTCGCTTTCCTGGGGCAGGGGGTGATATAATTAAGACCATAAATCACAAAACACATGAAGACTTAATGAGTTTTATCTAAGGCTTTCCAGCTGAAAGTTTTTTAAAAACCCAACCTTTCAACCACTCGGAGCCTGAGGCAAGAGCCAAGTTCAAATTCGGCCTGTGGAACTTGAGACCCTGCCTCAAAATTGTAAATACAAAGGGTAGGGGATGTAGGTCCCCATCCCTTTAAATGGATTTAAGCCCCAGTACTGACGGGAAAAAATCGGGCTCATAGTACACTTCACAAATATCACAGCAAGTCCATATTACAATGAAGCCATCTTACCCTGGGCATACAGAGAATCCTTGCCTTTCTTGTATTGTGTCACTTTGTGGGGTTGGTGCTTACCACACTTCTTACAGAAAGTTCGCCGGGTTTTAGGAACGTTCACCTAGTAAACAGTCCGGAACATGCAGTTTTATCAGACTACGATAGCAGCCGAAGGTGAATAATACCATGACTCGACTCCTGTGTAACACCTGACTGTAGTTCCAACTAAAAGGTGGTCCCAGACCCTATGCTTGAGGCACAGCATTGTCTTTAGCCCCAAAGCGCGAGACATTAACTCCGCCCACAAATCTACTTCTTGGATCCGTAAACTCAGAGCCTGGTCCCTCAGGGGGTCGATCCCGACAGTAATGGGTTTCTTTGCTACACGCTGGGGCCTGAACTCATTCAGAGACAGTACCGGTGATGGTGGGGCTAAGGATTAAACTGGATATTACTAAAAACCTACCATGCTTGCAGGAACGCTATCAGCACCGAAAGAAAGAGGCCGGGCCGGAAACGGAAGTATATAGGAGATTCCGGGTCGCACTTCCTCAAGGGAGTCGGAGGGAGCGACCATAGAGCCTCTTTGTTCAGCGCGTCGCGCCCTCCAGTGGCGGAGGACTTGATTTGCAGCCGCCAGTGGGAGTTTTAGAGGGGCGCTTCCTTAAGGCTGGTCCACTCTGAATTTACTTGTGCCCCAAAGCTTTGCAAGTTTTGTTACAGTACTTCACAACTTTTGGCAGAACCTACTACGCAGTAGTGTTACGTAAAGGGAGCAGTGCACTTGCCAGATTCTCTACCCTCGCTGTCTCGAAGGAAAGCCAAAACTAGCTGTGGAGTAGAAAGACCATTCTGTTCCACAGCAAGGGGGCTGGGAACCTCTTTAGCGGCGAACTGCTAGTTCAGTGAAGGCTTTGAGGGAGGCAATTGCTCCAGTTCATTTATCACAGTCAGATGATCCGTTCAGCAAATGTTTATTGAATGTCTATTCTGTGTCAGGCACTGTCGTAGTGGGGGAGACACAATAATATGCGCATTAATGTACAATTATGGACTGAATACTTTGAAGAAAAGCTTCAGTGATCACTAAAGCTCCACCTTTTACGCTGAAGGGAGTAAGTTGGATGCTGTAGCTTCTGAAAAGTTGCAATGAAATATTCAGCCTGCAACAGCAGTAATTGACCAAGAGAATATATCCAACAGCGCCTCCTCTCCCTCCCCTACCTACTTGGCAGCAGGCATGTACTAGTTTCAAGGCAGTCCAGCAAGCTGGGCATGGTAGCACACACTTGTAATTCCAGTATGCTACCTAGAGTAGGTAGAATTATTATTCTCATTTGACAGATGAGGTAATCGAGGGTGTGGGATGTTAAATTATTTGCCCAGTATCAAAAGTATTTAGTAGATCCAAGATACAAACCCAAGTCGTCTGATTTCAGAGGTTTGTATTTTTTTTTCTGTTTTGAGACAAGCTCTCAGTACAGTATATTGCTCAGGGTGACCTCCAATTTATGACTTTTCCTCACCACAGCCTCCTGAGTAACTGGAATTATAGGCTCATACCACCAAATCAGCCCTGGGTTCCTTTCCCATTATAAAATACTGCTGTTGTGACCTGCTGATTATAATGGCTAACAATAATGGAATACATCAAGTGTTCTTCTAGTCCGCTAACATACAACTTCGTTTAAACTTAACAACATCAGGACCCATGTACCATTACTAGCATCCAACAGGTGAGGGATCTGAGTCATAAAAGGTGTTAAAGTCACTTACCTGAAGTCACAGGTGGTTATTTTTAGCTGGAAATTGGCTTGCACTTAACCACTGTATTACACAGGGAAAATGAGGAAATCTGCAGGCTAGAGAAAGGGGAGGAAAGAATTGGGCTAGGATCCAGAAAGAGGTGCACTAGTAGGAACCTAAGGAATTAGACCTAAGGAACTTGACAGCCTGGAGTATTCTGCTTTCATAATGCTCTAGGGCTACCCATGAGTCCTGAACTGACTCTGATCACTCCCTTTTTTGTTGTTGTATGATCTGTGGTATTAAGCCAGTAAAAACATTTACCATTATGTGATACATTTCCTAAAAGTTTCTTTGCCAAACTGCCAACCCGAAGTCTCACAGCATTTCTCTCTGTCTGGGCTCTCTTAAACAATCTCACTGACTTAGAGAGTTAAAGGCATTTTATGTCACTAATCTGTAAATATAAAGAGAGTGAACACTGCCTTTCTACAACCATCAAACTTTGTTCTATCACTACCCATGTGACATTGCTTGGGTTTTGTTATTGTTGGGTGCTTTTTTCCAGTATTGGAGACTGAACCCAGGGCTTTCATACTGAGTTACATCCACAACTCTTTTTTTTTTTAATTTTGAGACACTCTCACTAAGTAGCTAAGTTCCCCAGACTGGGTTTGAACTTGTAATCCTCCTGCCTCAGCCTCCCAGAGTGCTGGAATTACAGGTGTGCACCACCACAGCCATCTTGTTTTAAAAACTAATTGAAAAATTACATATATTCTACTGGTATACATATGTATTATATGATGATTACCACAATCAAATTAATTAACATGTCCATCACTACCAATAGGTATCATTTTGTGTGTGTGGCAAGGACACAAATCTGCTGTCTTATCAAATTTCAAGTAGACAATGCTGTATTATTAACTACTATCACCATGCTGTGCATTAAATCCCCAGAATTTATACATTTTATAACTGAAAATTTGTTTTTTTATTTTTTATTTTTATTTTAAAGAGATAACTGAAAATTTGTGTACCCATTCTGGTCTCTGTTTTAGAATTGCTCCTGCTCATTCATTTCCCCTAAAATGAGGCTCTCAGAATTTAACACAGATCTCTAGGTGTGGCCTGGCCTTGCAAAGTAGGTAGCAGGTCCACTTTTACATACTTTACATCTTTTTCATGTTTTCTTTCTTTTTAAAATATATTTTATTAGTGTCTTAATTTTTTTCTTTTTTTATTTAAAAGAGAATAAAACAAAAGGGGGCAGTACAGAGCAGATCAGAAGAGGACAACATAGGCAACACAGTACTTTACCTTAAGTCAACAGGACATCAACAGTATCTAACAAAATATCTCTTACTCTGCTATAGTTGAGCATAGTTTCAATTACAATAATATCAAACATAACACAATAGAATAAAGCCATGCATATAGTGAAAGAATTACAGGGCTTTCTGAACCGAATAACAGAAAATGATCAATGGGTATTATAATATCTCATTTTTGATAAAAAAGAAAAAAATTTGTTTGAACTATCACACATATTCA
>PVJX010028285.1:0-23727 GCA_004027295.1 Dolichotis patagonum | reverse complement strand
CGACCAGCACTTGCAGATATGTTGAAAAGACAGGATACGTTTGTGCAGTAGAGAACTATTCAGCTATAACGAAAGAAAACCTTGAGGCTTCTATAGGTAAAGGAATACAACTCGAGATCGAGCCCAGCAGTCAGAAGGTTCAGAACCAGTGAGGATAAATAGCAGGTTGCTCCCCCCAATCTAAAAACTGAGGGAGTTAGTGGGACCCAAAATGGGCAGTGCACCCTGTGGGAGTGAAAGGGGAGGAATTATATAAAAAAGGAAGGCAGAGGATATTGTTAATAGGGTAAAAAATTTAAAATCTACATTATTCTCACCACTCTGTTTAGATGGATTATATTCTGTTCCAGTTTTTCTACTTACACTAGATTTGAGGGCATGGACAGCTATCCCAAAAATAGCAGGATATATTATGGTAGTCATCCTTAATTTCCTATTAGCTTAATCTGAAGCTTTGTATAACTTACACTGTTTTATTATGACTGATCTTATTTAAATCTGGCTTGTTAGACTGCTGTTTTATATTGACTAATTTTATTCGAATCTGTTATGATTGATAGTATCAAGTTTAAGAGTATAGGCAACTATACTGAAGATGACAAGATTCACTAGGATACCCACTCTGGTTTGATTATTACCTGCTTTTGAAATCTTATAATGTCTCCAATGTTTTGTTTTTATTAAAATTGTTATATACTGCTGAGACATCATAGTAACCACTGTAAATCACCTTATATTGCGGTTTTATATGATTTTTTCATTTCCTGTTTTTCTGGGAATTTGTTTTGTTTTGTCTTGCTTTGTTTTGTTTTCCCCTCTAATACAGAAAGGATATATATACATGTAGAGACTCATGCATGTGTAGAACTTATAAACAGTTTATGAGAACCAGTTATATAATGCATGATGAAATGAACAACTACTTTGAAGAAAAAGAGACACTACAGTACCCAGTGCTGATTCCAAAGCATCATGATATGAAATCTAGCAATACTATCATTCTTTGTTCAGAGTGATTTTAGCCTGTATTGGTTTGTTTAAGGTCAACATACATGAAGGTATGGACAGCTATTTTGAAAAGAATGAGACACTATGATAGCCACTGTTGGCTTCCCAACTGTCTGGTCTTGAAGACGTACAACACCTTCCTCATCCTGTTCAGAATAGTTCCATACTATGTTGTTTCATGTGAATCCTCTGTATGTGAAGATATGGACAACTATTTGGAAGAAAACAAGAGTCAGTATGATAGACAGTGAAGGCCTCTGATTGTCTTGCTTTGAAATTTATGTCTCTTACATTGCTTTCTTGCATTCCATTTTGTTCTGTTTTGTTGTCTTTAATTTTACCCTCATTAAAAAAATCATGAAACATATAATATTAAAATAATGAGTTAGCATGGTATAGCAGAAAAAAATATTACTTTGGATGCAGAAAAGATAGATTCTAATTGTCTTATACTAATCTCTATCCTGTATTAGTCTATACTAACCTCCAGTTTAAGGAAAATTGCATGTTGCCTACAATTTAATTTTTCATTAGTAGCACATAATAGTAATATATGAGGAAACTATGGGTCTGGACCATGAAAGAGCAGAGAAGCCAAGCGACCCAGGGAAGGTGACACTAGGTCCTCCTGAGTAGATGTCCTCCTGAGTGCGCAAGCCTGGCCACAAAGAACAAAGATAATTTTATTATCTAACCTGTATGCTAAAAAAAAAATGTTTAGGGGAATGAATGTTATTTTCAGTAATGAGCAAATGTCTTTATACTATGTGCATAGGATTTTTAAAGTCAAAATTCCCACTTAAAGTTTGAATATTGGTTAAGGACATTTCATTAGAATTATTAACTAAATGTTGAATATTTTTATTTATTTTAAATAGGCATTCAAAGGAATATTCAAAGGAATATAACATATCAGAGTTTCCTCCTTTAAAATAAACAAGTCTCAATTTTGTTATTAAATTTCATGTGGCCAAAGAACAAATTTCAAATTGACTAGGGCTATACCAGTACATAGGAGGACTGAGAAGTTGTAATACTTAGGTAGTTTATACACACACACACACACACACACACAGAGAGAGAGAGAGAGAGACACACACACAACTTTACATTATGCATGTGTGGTATGCATATGGTTATATACACATACACACATACACAAAAAGATACCCAAACAATTGAATTTGTTCTTAGGAATTAACTACTCAATGTACCCAAATTTATTAAATTTGAAAATGCTTTTTGTCAGAATTCCTAGATCAATTAATCAGCAATTAGCACAAGAGGATGACAGCATGAGATACATAAAAAAATCCTGTGTCCCCTAGGACGTGTTGCCTTTGACCACTTGCTGAGCTCAATCTGTCACAAGGGAAGCGCACCTTGGAAACATGCCTCTGGCCAGTGGGAATCACTGGACCTTAGATCAACCTAGCAAATTAATAAACCCTGCCACTCTCTTTGTTTATCAAGCAGCAGCTTGAACACTCTCAGTTGGCTGTTGACTTCCTCTAGCCAAAACCCCAATCCATTTGAAATGGCTCTCAGTCCCCAGTAAAGCTTTGCTTAGGGAGAAATGTGTGTTTGCAGTATTTGACTCGGTCTTGTTTTTACTGATTGCGAGTCAAAAGATTCTGTTTTTGAGTATCCATACCATCCAAAGCTATCTTTAGATTCAATGAAATTCACATTAAAACCACAAGTGTACTTTTTGCAGAATTAGAAAAAAAATTTAAATTGACATGGAATTACAAAATACCCCAAATAGCCAAAATAATCTTAGGAAAAATAACAAAACTGAATATATCCTATTTCCTCATGTCCAATTATATTATAAAACCTCAATAACTAAAAAAGGGTACTGGCATAAAGACAGGCCTATGAATGAAGACAAATACAATAGAAAAAAATCCAGAGATAATTCCATAGCTATAGAGCCAGCAGATCTCCAACCAGGGTGCCAGGAAAACAAAAGGAGAAAGGGAAAGTCTCTTTACAAATGCTACTGAGAAAACCCATAGCCACATAAAAAAATGTAATATTGAACCATTGTTGTACATTATCAAACAAAACAAATTAGACTTAAATCCAGGATGCAATATTATAAAATGACAAGGAAAACCTAATACAAAAGCTTCATACTATTAGTCTTTGCAGTGATTCCATGGATAAGACAGCAAAAACATCAGAAACCAAAACAAAAGTGAAAAATAGGATGACATCAAACTAAAGAGCTTCTGTGCTGAAGGGAAATTGTGACAGTTAACTGACTGTGTTAATTTGAGTGAGAAATGCCCAGCTCACTTGGACCAGCATAGTTCTGCTTGTGACAGAAGAGATTTTCTAAAAATAGAAGACCCATCCTGGATTGGCACCAACCAATAGAAGTGTTGCCTAAGTGGAACAAAAGGGAAAGGAAGAAGGAAGTTTTCTTCCGTTTCTTTGGAGGAACTCTAGTCTTTACCGCACCTTGGACATCGTCTCCTGGCTTCCAGCATAGACCCTTCATCCTCTATCACAGAACCTCTGACCTCCTGATAGGCACTCACTCTGGACACTACTGTGGGCTCCAGTCCTTCAGTTGACTCCCTTGGAGCTCCAGTGCCAGACAGCCCTTTTGCATTCTGATGACTCCTGCAGATGGCCACTGTAAGCCTACCTTATAAATTCTTATCTATTTATACATCTTGCATTAAATCTGTTTCTGCAGGAAGCACTGACTGATGTAGCAATCAATCCACAGTGGGAGAAAAAACAATCTACGAAAAAGAGAAAAATATTTCCAACCACACTTCTGATGTGAAGAAATCTCCAAAATGTAAAATAACTCCTCTAACGAGATCGCAAATAGAAGCAAAGCAAAATAAGTTTTTTTTTTTGTTTTTTTTTTTATCGGTACCAGGGATCGAACTCACGACTGCCTGCTTGCAAGGCAGGCGCTTATGCTGCTGAGCTAAATCCCCAGCCCCGCAAAGCAAAATAAAATGAAATGAAATAAAATAATTAAAAAATGACTCCACTAGACCTTTTTGCAAGGAAGAAATACAAATGGACACAAAGCACATGAAATGTGTCAGTAATTATCAGAATAATGTAAATCAAAAGTACAGGGAGATACCACCTCCTACCTGTTAGGGTGCATATTATCAAAAAAGACAAAAATAAACAATTTTGACCTGGATTTGAAGAAATGAATCCTTGTACACTGTTGATAGAATGCAAAATGTTGCAGATATTTTATGGAAAACAGTATGAAGGTTCCTCAAAATATTAAAAGTAAAAGTGGTATATCACCCTGCAATCTTACTTCTTCCATTCCATGGAGTACTATTCTTCCTTTCCAAAATAAGTGAAATTAGGAATCGGAAGAGACACTGGCATTCCTGTATCTGTGACAGCACATTTCACAACTGCCATGATATGGAAATAAAATGTCCATCTACCAGGTGAATGGATAAAGAAAATGCAGTACAGTGTATACTGTTCAGCCTTAAAAATAGAACGAAATTCTAAAATATGTGATAATAAATCTTGAGGATATTTTGCTAAGTGAAATAAGTCTACCAAGAAAGACAAATACTACTTGACTCCAGTTAAATAAGGTATCTAAAATAGTCAAGGGCTAGGGGATGGGGAGTTAACAGACATAGCTGAATCAAGTAGAATTTCTAATTTCACTTTTTTGAGAACTCACCATACTGATTTCCACTATGGTTGTAGTAGTTAACATGGTTCCTTTTTCCCCACAGCCTCATCAGTATTTGTTATTATTTGATTTCTTGATAATGACCATTCTAGGTATCTTCTCACAACAATTACAGACATCATACTATAGTGGTAAACTGTATTACTGTGATACATGCAAAGACATCACATTATGGTGATACATGCATATGCATGTTATAGAAGCACAATTCATTATAGCTAAACCATGGAAGCAGCCTGTGTGTCTATCAACAGCTGAATACATAAAGAGCATGTGGTATTTGACTACTAGGGAGCACTATACTGCCATAAAGAATGATAAACTTAAGTCATTTGAAGGAAACTAGATGTGCCTTGAGATCATAATGTTGAGTGAAATAAATCCGACAAACAAGTTTAAATATCACATGACTTCTCTTATATGAGCATCACAAATTATAGAGAGCAAAATGAAAGAAAACAGGAAATAGGGGACAGATCTTTCTCAAATGGGATAAGTATCAAGAGATGGAGGAAGAAGAGGCAGGAGACAAGGAAAAGGGAACAAAAAAGGAGCTAAGGGTGTTATGCATATGCACACCAGGGATGTAAATATTAGATACTGCACATATGTACTAATTACAATAGTCAATAGGCAAAAAGTCTCAGTGAAACATGATTACAATGTTACATTTTGTAACATATGGAACTAAGGAATATGGAGAGCACAGAAGAAAATATAAAGATTCAAAAAATTAAATGGTAATCAGCTAGAGATAAACCCGATAAACATTTTAGTAAACTCTCCAGTGAAAAAATATATTTCTTTATGAAACCTCTTTTTAAAAATCATGTTTTATTAGTAAATAAAAATTCTAGTCCTCAATTTAAGTTTTAAAACAAAACTAAATGAACAAATCTACTCTGCATCAGTGAGAAAGAGACACTAAATATTCAAGAAATAAAGTCTTTGAGTTCTCATCTAAAATAATCGTTTCTATAAAGTGAAAGTTCCATTAAGCCAGATTTCCAGTGAGATTAGATACATTTATCTTTGAAGACAACAGCGTTTCTGAATGAAATTAAATTTTTAAAATGCTAGCAAAGTTGAGGAAGAACCAGTTTTCTAGATATTTGATAGCGACTGTTTTTGGTGCTTTTAACCAGTTTGAATAAAGCATAGCAACAAAATGAAAAATGTCAAATGACTCTGTCTCCCCGCTGACATAGCTCGCTTGGGCTACGTGAAAGACACTGAGTGTGTAGAAAACTTGTGACACAGGAAGTGAGTGACAAACCCTGGGTAATGAGAGCAAGGAGGACCAGGCTGAGCAAGCCTGAAACAAAGCATCTCTTTATGAGCCATGCTTTACAAGCTTCTAGTATTCTCCAGATTTGCCATCAGCTAAAAAGCAGCCCCATCATGTCCTCAGAGAGACCCTGGGAAAGGAATTTCCTGCCATCACCAGTGACATGACACAACAAAAGTAACCAAACTGACGGGACGCAGAGGGAAAACAAAGACAAAAATCACTTTGTATTTCTAAATTATGTACCTATTTTCAGTGCGTGAAGTCCCACTGTCGCAGTTTCACGAATACAGTTTGAAGCATTTTGGGAGATTTCCTAATGCAATATTTTCCAGGTACCTAAAACTTCTTCAAAAGCAGAACACACAACTGTTTTTCAAAAACTCACCTCTGTAGTATAGCATTTACTTCAGAATGGATAAATCTTACTGCACTTGAAAAAAAAAGGTTTCCCATTGTGCTTACCTATGTCTGATTAAATGCAGTAAGTTTTGTGTGCTTTTCATTCACTTTTCAATTGACTACCAGTCCCCACTACCTGTGGCTTATTTTTATAAAGGGCAAATCGTGTCTCTGAAAAATCAGCCTCTTTTCCCAGGATGTCGGACACCAAGCTCACAAATTGAATCAGAGAAATGAAAGCTGTGACTGAAACCAAGCTTCTGACTGTCAGTCCTCTAATGTCATAAAATTGGGAAGAACTGAAAGGGCATATAAACTGAACCTGAAACTGAGTCCAGCCTCATGGTTTCCCATAATCAGAGGCAAGATGGGCTGTTGTCTTGGACTTTATTTACTCCTGTCACCTTAATGGGCCTTTGCTTGGAATTCCACCTTCTGAAAAACTACTTATTTGATACACAATTCATGTACTACAGATTTCACTAACTTAAAATGTAATTTCAACTGTTTTCAAATACTTACAAAATTGTGTAGCCATCACCATGATGTAACTGTAGAACATTTTCATCACCCAGAAAGAGTTACATTGCCCCCACCCAAAGGAAAAACAGAAGAAAGAAGAGAGAGGGAAAGAAGAGAGAGAGAGGGAGAGATGGAAAGGGAGGGAGACAGAGTCACAAATTCCATGCAAAGAATTACATCTTCCTGTGAGAACAATGCATAGAAATAAAAATGGCTAAAAAGGGAAATGAAAATATATTTCCCACTTTTTTATAGACAATATAATTCCTTTTTTTTCATTCATCAGAAATTCTTTTATTCATCTCAAAATAAGCAAAAATTGGCATCAAAAGGGCTTTGTAAGGGATCTTTAGCAGAGCGCTGGGGCATCTTGGTAAAGTCCTTCACTCTGCAAATGATACAGCACATCTGTGACTGGGAATAGTTGGACTCAGTCCATGTGACCTGAGGTATTTTGAAATAATATTCTGACTCTAACACTCAGTTTCAGAACTCAAATGATATGGCCTTTCAGGTCTTACCAATCTTGTTTGTTAGCCCTGTGATAGAGAAAAATGAACCTGTTCGCTGGAAACCTGGCATCGTACAACTGTAATTCACTTCTATGTCATTCTTTCTCTCCCTAGGACGTGCTTCGGGTTCTTCAGTATCCTGTTTCTGCAATCCCAAACACCTTTTTTTACTGACTTGCTCTATTATGACACAGATATGGGCATATAACACCTTTCCCCGAAACGTACTTGTCTTTCAAATTTGCTAGGGCAGTAGAATGTCACATTCTCCAATTTGTCATGTAACTGTTTTAAAAACCACCCCCCAGGAATGACTATTAAACTGTGCACATCCTGAGCTGCATTTCACAGATATACACGGCCCTGTAATCTTCTGGGAGAAAGTTGTTTTATCACTTAGATAAAAAAGATTTCATTATGGATCATTCTACATAGCCCTGAGAAACAGAAACCTTAGTAGCTGTCTGCTTTAAAAAAAAAAAAAGCCAAAATAAGTTCTTTTGTCCTATCTGGGTAAGGCACAATTTTCTTCACATTTACTCCTTCTTCCTTACTATAATCAAATTCCAAAGAACTGTATGAAGAAAAATATCATGATCACATTAATCCACAGTCAGGAAGTTTGGTTTTTGTAAACTAAATCTAGGTGACCTCTGTGTATATTCTTAAAAACTATTTTGAATCATCTTTAAAGAGTGTATTCTAGCCCGGGGATTTAACTCCGTGGTTCAAGCGCTGGCTTGGTAAGCACAAGTTCGTGAGTTTGATCTCCGGTACCACAAAAAAAAGGGTGTATTTTAACATATGAAGACTTACCTACAAAGCATCGTATTCACTCTTAATAAATCATGGTCCCAAAAAGCTATAGTTAGAATACAGAGGAATTGAAAGGGACTCTCAGATAACACCTGGTCACTTTGTTAGTTTATTTCATACTTATAAAAGAGCCATGCAAATTAATTCCACTTGAAACATTATAAATTACTCTATATTAGTTGGAGGTTTTTAAAAATATTTCTGTCATTGCATGATTTGAAAATTTACATAGATTCATTAACACAGAAATTGAAATCAACTGTCACAATTTTTTTATAATAAAAGATAATTATAGTGGCCCTGAAGCAAGGTCAGCAGATCGCTGTACCTGCAGGTTTCAAACAGGAGCCTAAAGAGAATTCTCTCTGTGGTCTGTTGGCGATTTCAGAACTTTGGAAATGGAATGGTCAATTCATCAGAAAGAAATAGCAGGTGAGTATGGCAGACTTTAGGGGGTATGCAGGGGAGAGACCCTGGCACCTTGGGGCCTGCACCGTGTGGTTGACTCGGGGTGCCGGGAGAACAAGGAACTCCTACCCTCTCTGGGGGCGGCTGAGAGTGTGGCAGACTTTTGGCAGCCTGAAGGAGAGAGACCCTGGCGCATCGGGACCTACACCATGCAGTTGACTTGGGGTGCTGGAACTCTTCCCGTCTCTGGGGGGCGACTGTGATCCTGCCTGCATGTGGGCTAAGAATCTGACATCTCATGTCATCCTGTCCCCATCCCGTGTCCCCCCTATTCCTCTCCCCTGCCTAGCAAGTGGGAGCCAGTGAACTACACATCTTGTGAAAAGATTGGCTATGTTATTTAGTATGAGCTCTCCATATGCAAGGATAAGGACAACCATTTAGAAGAAAACAAGAGACAATATGACAGATAGTGAAGATCTCTGGTTGTCTAGCTTTGAAATTTATGCTTTCTTATGTCCCATTCCATTCTGTTTTGTTGTGTTTAATTTTACTCCCTTTTGAAATAAAAAAAATTAAAAAATAAAAAGATAATTATAAGGCCCCGATCAATTATAAAAACTCCTTGTCATGATTAAGTGTTGTGTTCTCAGAGAAACTATCACCCCTTGACAAATTTCTCTTGCCTCAGCTTTCCTTTGAGTACTCTGCAATGGTGTACATCTTATCTTTCGAATCCTTTGCGTGATTTTGTTAAATTAAACTATAAAAAAGATTCAACTTGGGCTCATCCCAGTGTAAATTACATGGATATGATTCTGAATAAGCATCTACTGGTTAGATTTGTACTGTTACGACACTGATTTGTCAAATGACTACACAGCTGCAGTCGATACTTCAATTTTAAAAGCATTCAATGGAGCATTTTATAAATTATTGTGACAAAATTTTCAGTAGACCGAAGCAACATAGCAAAGCTAGCCATGAAGTAGTAGTCTATAAAATCAACTAACCACTTTAATTAGACATAAATACATTTCATTTTTAACAAGGAAACAAACAGAAACATCTTTTAACAAAGACAAGAACTCATAGGATATTTGTCTGCAAAATAGCTATTTCAGTATTTAATGTTATAACTAGCACATAAATTAAAATAGAGCTTTCAAACATCATATATTTATTTTTATTTAGGGATAATATTAAACAATTTGAATATCTGAAAACAATGTAATAGGCGAATTTTTCTGTCTCTCAAAAAATGTTAAAATCAGTTACAAATATATCGAACAATCCTGTACTTAAACAATACTAGTTGAGAATGTATACTGTGACTGACCTGTGAATAATCTACGCCTCAATGGTGTGTATGTATGATCAGGAAAGAGAAATACAGGAAGAGAAATAATTGCACATATAATAAGAAACAATGTTTCAGCATGACATAAAAAGTACAATGGGAACATATGAGTATCTTAATGAGTATAAAATTCAAGAGGAACATTCTTGAGGAATTAATTAATGTATAAGCTACAAATTGAAATAACTAAGTAAAGAAATTTACTAAGCAGAGAGAACATAGTGTGCAAAGAGTTGAGTATATGCCACCCCAGGAAAAGAGAACACGAAGGATGAAGCATGGAAAGGAAAGCGTGAAAGGGGAAAGGATAGATAGATATGACCGAAGAAGAAATGAAACAGTGAAGAAACCTTTTGGCACAGGAAGCCTTGCAGTGAATCAACCTGGGAGACACTAAATCTGCTGTGGAGGACTTTTGCATCTTTTCATCTGTGATGATGGACAGCAATTTTCTTTCCGATTTTGTTATCAAGGTAACTCTGACCTTATAAGATAGCTTTGAAAGTTGCCCATTTTGGAGATTGCATTATCCAAGAATTTGTTCATTCCTTCTGGGCTACTGCATTCATTCATATATATTTGTTCTTAACAGTGTCCTGTAATAGTCTGTATTTCTGTAGCTCAGTTTTAATGTGTCCTTTTCCACTTCTGATTTTGAGTCTACACTATTATTTAACCTAGCCAAAGATTTATTGATTTAATTGATTTTTCTCAAAAAAACCAACTCAGTTTCAATGATTTTTTTTATTTCTAGTTTTTAATTTATTTATTGCTGCTTTGATTTTTATTATTTTCTTTCTTCTAACTTTGGTCTTGGTTTCTTCTTTTCTATTTCTTTGAAATGTAGCTATATTTTCTTTTTTAAAAATGCATGTATTTTTTGCTGTAAACTCCCTTGGTGGAATTGCTAATGATACTACTGTAGCATATAAGATTTGATATATCGTATTTCCATTTTCATTTGTCTCAATTTTGAAAAATGTTTGTATTTTAATTTCTCCTGTGTCTTTTTAGGAATATGTTGGTTGATTTCCACACAGTTGTGGATTTTCCCAAATTCCTTCTGTTACTGATTTCTAATTTTATTGCACTGTGGTCAGAAAAGATACTTAACACAATTTCAGTTTTCTTAAATTTCTTAATGTTGGTCTTATGGCCTAACATATGACCCCTCTGGAAGAATTTTGTATATACACTTGCAAAGAACATGTACTCTGCTACTGCTAGATGGAATGCCTGTTTGACCAACCAGCCTAAGCATAGTTCAAATCCTACATTTCCCTTTGGGCTTTCTGCTTGATATTACTAATGCCGAAAATGGCATGCTGAAGAAATCTAATTTTGTTGTGTTGCAGTGTATTTAACTTGAGATCTTCTAAAATTTGCAGCACATACTCTACAGTTTGTGCATATATAAAAAACATGTCTTCATTTTACAATTTTAGAGTCTTCTTTATCTGATAGTATTGCTACTTCTGCTTTTTTTTTCTTTTTTTTTTGTTCTTGTTTTTGTTTTTTGTTTCCTTCAATGGAATACATTTTCCCATCTTTTTATTTTCAACACATGTGTCCTTAAGGGAAGCGTGAGTCTCTTGTAGTCGGCATATAGTTAATCCCTATTTTTTTTTTCCTATTATTCATTCAACTATTCTAGGACTTTTGATAGGAGAATGATATACATTTATATAGGAGTAATTATTGACATGCAAGGGCTTATTGATGTCATTTTATTGTTTTCTGGACATTTTGTACAGACTTTGTTCTCTTCTCTGTTGCTGTCACTTTTTGTGATTAGATGATTTTTTATCAATTTGTTTTAATATCTTATCCTTTTTATTTAACATGGATCCACTGCAGATTTTTGCTTTGTGGTTTCCATTAGGCTTATAAAAATATCATAGTTATAAGAAGGTTTTTGAGCCTAATAATGATTTTATTTTAATCACATACAAACAGTATATGCTTTTACTTCACCTCACAAATTTTAAGATTTTAATGTCAAATTTTTTTATGTCAAATTTTAATGTCATTTTTAAATGGGTATTCCTTAGCAAACTATAATAGCTATTATTATTTGAATAGTTTTGTCTTTTAATCTTCACATTAAAGATATAAGTGATTTAAAAACCACCATCACAGCTTGAGAATACCCATAATTTGTGTATTTAATTATAGCAGTAAGTGCTTTACTTTCATGTTTTGGTGGTACTAATTGTGATTCTTCACAGCTGAACAAACTCTGTTCAGAATCTTTTATAAGTCTATTGGTAATGAGCCTTTGCAATTTTTACCTAGGAAAGTCCTTACTTTTACTTCATTTCTAAAGAACAGATTTGCAGAGTAAAATATTCTTGGTTTGCAAGGTGTGTTCTCTTCAGCACTTGAATGTAATATCCCACTCTTATGGACTCTAAGACTTCTCCTGAGGAGTCTTCCTCTAACTTTACTGAAAAAACGCTTATACATGATGTAGAAGGACTCTTCTCTTGCTTCTAATGTCTTCTCCTTGGTTTTGATTATTAACTATTTGATTATAATTTGTCTTAGTGTAGTCTTGTTTGGATTCAATTTGATTGGAGAAGTTTGAGCTTTGTATACGTGGATATTTATATCGTTTTCTAGTGTTGCAAAATTTTCCAGGATAGCATTTTTATGAGTTACTGATCATTTGTCCTTTTCTTCTCATTTGTAAAGCTCTATAATTAGAAAATGTACCCTTTGATACTCCTACTAAGTCTCAAAATGTTTTCTCATTCCTTTTTTTTTTTCCTGTATACTGTCGAATAATGTTTTAGTTCTCTGATTCTGTTTTATTAATTCTGCTGTTGGCATTCTTGAAGTTTTTATTTCATTTATTGTATTTTTTAAATCCAGAATTTTTATTTTTAAAAAGATTCCATTTCTCTTTTTATATTTCCTTTCAGTCAATTATTGTTTCCATTATTTTATTGAATTGTATAATTTTATTTTCTTGACAATCACTGAGTTTTTTTTTTTAAATGTCTATTTTGGATTCCTCATTAGGCAGTTTATACAACTCTGTTACTTTAAGTTGGGTTATTAATGCTTTCTTTTGATTCTTTAGGGATGCCATGCTTCCCGATTAACTTTGACCCTTGTCTGGGAAATCCTTTTACCAGTCGGCCCATCTAGAAATTCTGGGGAGGCTGTCTACACAGCCCACACTGGGTCCGTGCTGGAGTCCTTGGAAGGAAAGCCTGTGTTACCTTGGTGGGGCTGGGTCCATGAGGATGGATTTGTTGATTGGGTCTCTCGAATGGCCCTGGTTCCTGGATCCACATGGATGGGCCTGGACCCTGAGTCCACGAGGGAGAGTCTTGATCTTGAGTCTGCAGGAATAGGCCTAAATCCTGAATCCACGGCAACATGGGGCCACAGAAACCCGCCTGCAGCCTAGGCCCATAAAGGCCAGAGTGTGGTGTGTGTGTGAAACCCTAAGGGCTAAATCCTGTGGACTGGCCTGAGTCCTGGGTCCACGGGTATGGCCTGGACCCTACTCCATAGGGGCAGTCTAGGGCCTGGCTCAGTGAGGAGCATCACAGCTCAGGGATGAGCCTGGATCCTCGATTTGATACAGTAGGCCTGGATCCTACTTCTGTAGCGAGGGAGCCATGGGCAACAGGCTTGAGGGTCAGTCTCCAGGGACCAGCCCAGCACTGAGCAGTTCTATATCCCGTGTCCGCAGACACAGAGGCTGGCCCAACCTATGATCTGGCTTTCACGTGGTCTACAAATTAACAGGCCTGAAAATGAGAGCTTGAGAGCAGGCCTGAAGTCTGGGAGCAAAGGCACAAGCCCAGTGTTCCGAAAAGCCCAAGAGCTTGGAACCACAGGATCTGGCTTGATACCAGGGCAGGCCTGGAAGCTCTGTCCAAGGTACTGTTCTCAAGACTGGTGTCTCAGAGGCCTGCCCAGTACTGAGTTTTTAGTAGGACACGCCATGTTGGGGAACAAAGCAAACAAGCACTCACTTTGCTGAGGGGAAAAGGGTTCTATCTCTGAGTTCCGTGGTCTGGGTCGGAAGAGGGCTGGAGTCATGTAAAGCTGCCCTTCCTACCCTAGCAAAGGTGTCTTTTCTTACTCAGTGCTTCATGTAGGAACAGTTATCTCACCTGGTTTCTTAAATCTTGTGAAACTATTTGTGAAAACTTACATGTACTGTGAATAGTTATTCAAACTATTATTTCTACAGAAGGATACATGTTGGAAAGTCATATTCTTTCTGATATCCAGTGTACTTTTGCAATTATTAATTCACTGAGGGTTACTACACAAAAGAAATACTGATAAAATGTTTAAGTCACTTGATTGCTGCTTGACTCTTTTCTGTTTAAGCAAAGTCTTTCCCATCCATTGCGGTTACATGTTAATTCCACTGTGCTTACTTAATTCTTATTATCTCACTCCAATGTTCTATCTTCAATGAGCATAGGAAATAGTGAAGCGCAATGCAGAAAGACCAGCTTTGGTAGCTGGTCTCCTGGGCATGAATGCTGTGATTTTTCCCACCATTGCTAATCATCCAAATACTTCACAATCTTTCTTTAATCCAGTCTTAAATATTGGCTCTCTGGTCCACAAAAAACAAGTAGAAATTTTTCTGGTTTTATTACTTGATTGCTTCTCTACCCAACCACAAGTAAGTAACCATTTAATTATACCTAGCCTCAGTGTTTTTCCACAAATGTGGATTTCTGAGTATGATTCTATTTTGAGGTCATACCCACCTTTAACTCCTCCATATGCATGTTGAGCAGTGGCCTCCTTATCAAATATGGCCATCTCCTTCCTCAATTTCTCACATATTTTGGTCTATTAAGAGTTTTCTGACTTATTTTCCAGCCTAGCTCTAAATTGAGCTATGTATTCATTTTCTGTTATACCTAGGGCTTTGAGGTATGAATACAAGATTACTGTGGGACCTCGGCTTATCATAAGGAACAAAATCATAAGGAACAAAATAACTATAGTTTCCTTCTCAATAAATAATTTAATATAAAGTATGTTATAAAAGGGGATAAAAAATTTATTTTTATAATTTCAGTGTTCTGAAAATTTAACTCATTTTCATTAGTGTTAAATTAGAGAATAAAACAAATGTATTTATGCTTCATTATCTCGGGATTCTGTTTGTATAATTTCTAATTAAACAATATGAGAAAATTACCTTGTAGAGACTAGGAAAGTATATAAAAATGGTAAAACTCAGTGTCACGTAGGAGATGAAAGAAGAGTTAAAGGATCTGACATGAATAAAACATGAGGGGGTAGGAGGGAATAAGTGTGGGAGAAGATGAAATATGTAACATGCTTAGCATAGCGCTGAATGTCAGATCATCTCATGGGTAGGTGACAAGGGAAACTGACTAGGTGTTTTGATTAAAATATTTCTTTAAAGTTAATATAGGCCCTTTACATGCAGTAACATAAGGAACAGACTAAAGACTACACCTCAGTTCTAATTCCAACTCTGCCATTTGACCACAGGCCGATTTATCCCTTCTGAGATTTTTCTTCTTTCTAATCATTGTCTGCTTCTTAAGCTTTCTCATGTGGAAACTGAGTTCTGTCTTGCTTACTTTTCTCTCCTTGTTGAGACAAAATACCTAACACCCCAAATTAGGGAGAAAAGGTTTATTTAGCTTACAGTTATTTGGAGGTTTTCGTAGGTACTCAGTGTGCTCCAAGGGAGGGAAGTGTGGCTTAGGGGCAAACCTTTTATGGAGGTCACTAGCAACAAGAGCAAAAAGGGCAAAAAGGGGGAAAGGACACCTCTTTCTCTCTCTTATATTGTATGCCGGGCTCCTGCCCCTGGCATACGATACCAGCACTAGACAATAAGCCAATCACAAACCCCAGATTCACCTGCCTCATGACTGCATGAGGCTTGGGGGACCAGCTAGACACAAACCATAGATTAAATATGTTAATCTGTGTTTGCAGCTTAGACCAGTAACTAATACATACTGTACAACCTGGAAATGTTGATCATCATTACTGTTGTTATCATTATCAATATTACAATTGCTAAGGAGCCCATGAAAGATGTTTGAAACTCATTCAGTAGTTTAGAAAAAGGTTACAAATTTAAAAGGATCGTAAACTCTAAGCAGATAGGTTAATTTTAGAAAATTCTAGGATTCTTGCCCTAATTAAGTCACAATTCTAAACTGTAAATGTTATGGATTAAAAACCGGTGGTCAACTTAACCCCAGCTGAATTAAATCAGCATGATGCTGAGCGTAGATGGTCCAACTATGGAAAGTTGCCAGCATAAATAGAAATGTGGAGAAGACCAGTGAGGCACTGTGGGTTTCTCTACGTGTTGCTGTCTGAGCTGTTGGTTCTCCTGGAGGAGCTCGTCATGACCAGCTTCCCCAGTGTGAGTTTGACCATTGTCATCAGGAGAGCTCGGGACCTTGTTGGTGAGAATGGCTTTGGTTTGTTTTGGGGGAATTCGGGTCCTTACCTCGAGCATTGCTCCCTGGCTCCAGAGGGGAAGATGTGTGCTGTTTAATCTCCAGGAGAAACTTGTCATGCTGGCTTTCTGGCATGTATTTGACTATTCTTATCACTGGAGGAGCTTGGGGCCTCTGTGTCACTGAGGAAGACTGTAGTACTTTTCAGGGCAGCCCTGGTTCTTATTTTGAGCATGACTTCTTGGCTCCAGTGTAGAACCCTCAACCTACCAGCACAGCTCCTTCACCCCGCTGGCATAGACTTTCTAGCTTCCACCACTGACCTTTGGGCCATCCCAGCACAGATGCATAAAAGACTGGTGTGAGTCCTTCTCATGGGCTCTAGACCTCCAGTTGGACTCATGGGAGAGATTGTCATGGGCTCTATCTAGGTCTTCATCTGGACTCATGCAGCACATTGCTGTAGGATCCAGGCTCTTGCTGAATATTCTGGGTCTTTAGTGTTGTGGATAGATTTCCTACACTTGTGTATAACTCTGGGTGACCATCATAAAATGATATTATAAATTCTGTGTCCTGATTCTAATTGTTCTCACAGTCCCTGACTACAACAGTAAATATTATTGAAATATTTTTGGCACCGTGTAAGTGATATATGTTATATAAATTGACTATGGAAAACTCAATATCCTTACTGAAACCTAAGCTTTTGTTTCCTAATTATTATTATCTATATTTTCTTATAAAATAACTGGCCAAGACATTTATTTCTAGAATATCTATTACTAGAATCCATTTAAAATTATTTTTGAAGAAAAGGGTCTGCTTACTTTACAGTCACTAACAAGTAGAAGTACGTTGAAGTTTCTCATAAAAATGTTTATACTTCATTCCAGTTCCAATTAGCAGACATTTTATTGATGAGTCAAAATAATGTTTAAGCTATTATCAAAAATTAATAAGGAAAAACCCTCCCACATGGGTCAAAGGGTCTTCCTTCCTTATTTCAGGTATTAGCCAGCATTTGTCTATGTATTAAACCTATTAAGAGGCATTATCCTGTGATATTTCTTAGTGACTCCAAAATGACAGCATAGGATAAAGGTTTCAAAGCTTTAACTGACTCACAACAACATGAAGTATGTGCTAAAGCAATTGGCTGTTAGACGTTCTGAAACGGGGCTGGGGGGCAGATCAGAAGCACATGCAAATATGCTCTATTCTCAGAGCACAATCCATGGATTATTAAAGTAGATTTAATATTAAAGCTCTAATTTTCCATTCTGGAAATCTAAATGCTACTTAAGTCCTACAGAAATTAGTAAAATCTGCATAGGAATGTTATGTCTAATCATCTTACGTACGGCAAGCTTGGTATCACTGATGACAACTTACATGAAAAGATCTATTTCTGTGTTTGATTGAGTTGCTCCCTGTCTGTGGTATGGTTTTTAAAATCAAGTGAAAAATTCTCCAATCTAAGTAGATTCCACTTTATGTCCAAAGTAATAGCTCCCACTATTTATCAAATAGCTGCTCATTCTGGAGACATGAAATCCATATTCCCATAAATATTTCAAGGTATTATATAAATACCTGGCCTAGAGGGTATAATCCTTTATTCTTCTACCATTTTGGTTTTTTCCTAAGTCAAAAATTGCTCAAAGTTTTGAAATTAATTAGTTATTTTTAAAAAATACTTAGTCACAGATATCTTATTTTAGGTACTCCTCCATGCAATTTTTCTGGTTACAAAAGAAGTATATGCTGATTGAACACACTGAACTTTGAAACAACTAAAGAGGAAAAAAATTAAAATCATCCAGAAATAGTCACAATATTTAAATATATTTGTTTTAAGTATTTATTATTAAAGGTAGCCAGATGTACAGTGTTGAGATACCTGGGTCCTGGTTTTGTCCTCTTCACTTACCACTTTGTAGTGGTTACTGCCTATGCTATGAAGAATTATTGCCAAATGGCCTTATTTGGTTGTAAATAACATTATCAGATAAGGCAGTAACATAGAGGTTTTATCTTCCAAATAGCTCCAATTTCACGTATCATTTAAATGCTAACTTTCCTTATACTAACTCACTAATATTATATGGACAATTAGACATCTGCCTTTTAATCTCACGAATTTGTGATTCTACAGTAATCAAAACTAGAATATCCAAACTGTATTATTTAGTATCCTAATGCGTCCCGCCTCCCTAATTTTTCCATAGTGGCTCTCTCGTCTTTTCTCTCTGTCTCTGTCTCTCTCTCACCACAGGTCACCACAGGTCTCAGAGCCTACAGACTCTCATTCACATAGACTCAGAAGATAGCAAACTGAGATATAAACTAATTCTCTCTTATCATCCTCTTGCTTTGATTTAGACAATTCCAATTCTACTTTTTCAACACACCAGAATTTTATTTATTGTTCCTCATCCCAACAGTATCTCTTTTTCCAAGTGTCCAATATTTTAACTTAGAATTACGCATAATGGTCTAGAGAGCTTTTCTTTCTCTGGTGTTGCCTGAATTACTTCTTCTTCACACTGTACTCAAAGCAATTTTTGTAAACCACAAATCTGTTGAGGCCATTCACACGCGCACTTCCCTGTACAGGCATTGTACCACTGGCATTACCTCTACATGCAGGGTAATGTCAAGTCCCTTAAAAGGCTTTATTGTCATCTGTCATTAGCTTCTTCACTATGATCTCTCATGCCCAGCTCTGATCCAGACCCCATTAGGAACACCAACCTTAGGAGGCATATATACCCTTCTAAAACTATTCAGTGTCTTGACCAAAACTGATGCCTACCTAGAATTTCAAAATATTATCTCATTTATTATTTCTACTAAAAATGTAAGTAGTCAAAGATGCTGAGATAAAAACCACTCTGACTTTAGGCTGTTCCCTAATTCCAATGACTGCTGTGCTTGTAAGAGAAGAATACACCGAGACACATAGAGAAGGAAAGAAGACTCAGCCAGAGACTTCAGGTGAAGGAATACCAAGAGTCACTAAAAGCTGAAGAAATGAAGAAGCATCTTTCTTTACAAATGCTGACGGGACAGAGACCCTCCTGATGCCTTGATGCTAGACTTTAGCCTTCCTAAGTGTTAGGGAACTAATTTTGTCTTTTGCTTTAAGCCATGGAGTTTGTAAGTTCTTTATAACTATAGCTCTCTGAAACAAACATACCACCATCCTAGACTTCTTGCAATATACTGATGGTTAAATTTCAGGTCTCACTGGAAAGTAAGAAACACACAAAGCAAATAATTTAGTTGTTTATATTTACATTCACTGCCAGGTACAGAGATTAGCATATGGTGGACAATTAGTAACTGTATGTATGAAGGAAAGAATACATGAATTTTTCATGAGAGCAGATGCATATTGAGAACCGTGTAACATGGTTCTTGAATCTATACATTCATTTTACCGGCAAAATGTTTATCATTTGAGATTTTACTTTCTTTATCACTTGATGGCTTTTGATTGTCACTTCTGAGGGAGGGTTTAGCCCCACCTGTTGTTTGCACTTGTGCTATCTCCATTCCCCATTCTGATCTCAGAACTTTGAATGTCCTGAAGAGACTCAAGCTCTCGGGGCACAAGCAGGCAGGACGAATGACTGAAACGCAGACCTGAGGCCACCTTTTGTAAATGAACACATTGTTCATGAACTAAAACACACTGTTCATCCAAATTTAGCTCCACAGCGGTAACCTTCCATCCCTCTCCACTTCCTGTCCTCTGGCTGCCTGGAACAGTTGGGCTCCTATCTTTTCTGAGAACTGTTTTATCCCTCCAGTTCTGATTACCCTCCAGTTCTCGGAGCAAACCCATATCCTTCTTTCTAACCAAATGCCTTTCTTGTTTAAATACCCAGACCTAATTTCTGCTTCTTGCAATCTAAGAACAGTAATTACACTGTTCAAATGTAGATGTGATCAGTACAGAACGCTTGATAAATATGGAGGTGTTGGTTCCCAGATGGTCACCTGATCAGAAAGGTTATATCTGTCAGCCAATGACTAATGAACCATGGAGGTTAAAAAATACAACTGCCATTTTTCTTAGAGTTGCTTCCATTTCTATACCTACTATACATACTAATGTAAATCCTGCTCTCCACTCTCATTTATTATGCTCTTTTTAAATGTCAATATAGAAATTATCATGTAAATTTTAAAGTTTTTACTGAAATAATTTTCTCAATACAAATCATATTCTGAGAGGAAATCAAGCCATTTTATGAAGAACATTATCCCTAAGTCAAGGCTTTCATATAATAAATGATACCATCACTGCACAAATGGTTTAAACCTGACTAATTACCACTTTGCAACACAGAGACAAACATATTAGTGTGCAGCTATTTGGCATATTCAGCAGTGTCATTGAAATATTCATTAATTAATGAGGAATTCATTCATTACAATTGCATCATACATACTCAATATTTTCTTTAAAACTCTTTATTAAATGAAAACCACTGTTAGCACTGTGGAAGTGAAGGTTAATTTGAATACTATGATTAAAACAGAGTATGTTTTACCCATACAGATGTACTAAATGTAAATTTTAAAACATCACAAAAGCAAAACAGCTTTCAACTTCTTCAGTGGCTTAATGGTCACGTTCTTTTGCACCTAAATGTAGATGAAACACAGCACCGCTTCTGAATAGGATTTAAAGTTATTGTCCACCACAGGGCTTCCTTAGAGACCTTTCACACAAAAGTGTCACTAGTCTTACCTGTTACAGGAGTGGGGAAAGAAGATTATATACTTCTGGCTCCTTTTCCCTTTTTCTTAATATCCCACCATGCTTTTTCATCCATTTATGTTACAACTCACTATGTGCTTCACAATTTCTACCAAATACCTTATACTGTCCACAAGAATACGCTTTTTAAGACAACAAAAACTTTAAATCACACTATAAATACATTCAAATCTAATTGTTATGTATGCTCTCTAATCCAACTTTTCTCTTTTCCGTCCACTTTCTTGATCATCTATCTCTTCTACATTTAACTTACATTTAATTTGTCTTAAAATTACCCTTAAATTTCAGTTTTCTTCCATGACTAGTCCACAAATTCTCTTTGTCTTTCCATTTTTTCAGTTTTAAGCTAGTATATAGGCTTAGTGATTTTATTGAGATTTAGTTCTCTTCTCTTTTCCATGCTTTCATCTTTGATATTAGTTTATAACAGATGAAAACCTATTTTATGCTGGTCAGTAAAATCAGACATTCTGTAAAATTCATTGCCTATTTGCCTATTTGACTGATGGAAAAATGATTACAGACAGAAACAAGAAAACATACTATAGTTTGAATTTTTTATATCATTTAATAGATGTTAAGGAAAGCATAAACCTGAAGTTTGAATTTTAGGAAATCAAAAGTCTGATCCCTAGGGTTTTCTTTTTCCGGGTAATTAATTTTTATCTGGTCAGCAGACAAGGGAGACCAATAAAATTTTAAGTAAATAAATAACCTCATCGCATATGGGTTTTTGTTTACTTTGTAGCAGATCAAACAGTTTGAAGAAGAAAACCTCAGAAAAAGTTTCAATATTTAAAGATTATTTTACCACATTTGGAAAAAGAACAATCTCTTTCCAAGCCTGAACACAAGAAAATGAAATTGAAAAGGCAGGGAAAAAAGATAAAATGTACAGAATAGAATGGAAAAATCCATTGAGTCAAAGAGGCTATATGTGTCAATAAGACAGGAATTTCACATGTGTCTAAATTCACTAATCGTATTTTCCAGGTGACTCATCATTTTAATCACAGAGGCAGCAGATGCAAATCAAAGATCATAATTTTTTAAACATGAGATCATGATTTTAATCTCTACTGATTTTGGTTCATCGATATGAATTCAGCATGCAAATACAATATCCAGAAATGAGATGAAATATGTAGCTGAGATGGCATCTGGTGACCTCTGCCTGCTGGTATTCATGGCCTCTTGTGATTTCTGCTTTTGGTAGGCAGGACCCAGAGACTAATGTCTACAACACAGAACACTACAGAAATAGTGGTATATTAGTTTCCTGTGGTTACTGAAACCAAGAACCACAATTACCACTGAGTGGGTTCAAAGAATAGAAAGTTATTCTCTCACAGTTCTGGAAGCCACAAGTCTGAAATCAGGGTGTTGAAACACCAGCACTTCCTTAGTAACCTACAGGGGAAATTCTGTTCCCTGTGTCTTCCAGCATCTGGTGGCTCATCTATGACCGGTGGGCGCATCACCCAAGATAAAGAGAAATAGATGTCTCTGGTTGTATCTTCCCATGGGCTTGTGCTGTGTGCGCTTCTAAGGATGCGTATGGTTGAATTCAAGGTTTCTCTCATTAATGCAGAATGATCTCAAGTAATGATCTTTAGTTATATGACTCTCCAAATACTTTCATATTCCTAAGGGTTCAGACTTTAATACAAAGTATTAATTGATTTTTATTTATTTATTTATTTTGGTACTGGTGATTAAACTCATGTCCTTGTGCTTACCAGACAACTGCTTATGTCACTGAGCTAAATCTCTGGCCCATTAATTGATATTCTGAACAAATATTTTGTTTGAAAAATAATGAAGAAGGCTGGGTGTGTAATTCGGTGGTACAGCTTAGTTTTGCATGTATAAGGCTATATGTTTAATTCTTAGTACACCCCCATAAATTAACAATAGTAACAATAAAAAATCAACAAATAAGACATATAATGTCACAGCAACGTGTTTTAAAGGTAAAAAACAGCAGAGTTATAAAAGGATATAGAAGAGCTCAGAAGTTATTTTTAAAAAACAGGTTTCTGTTCCTACTTGTAATTTAATTTTATTATATTTTAGATGTTTATCATTTTTATAACAAAGCTATGTTTAAAAACATTTTTAGGGCTTCACATTTTTTTTTAAATGATGAGAAGTGTATCAGCCATCATTTATTCTTACCTGAATATGCCCAAATATATCTGAAGGAATTTCCCGGCACAACTTTACATAGCTTCAATCATAAGGCTGCCATCAGAATTCTCCATCACTTTCTCTCCTATGAATATGAGACGGAATCACATATAACTAAAAATAAGACTGCAGCTGGACTTCATAGACGAAAGAATCACATTTACATATAATTTAAAGGCTACAAAACATCTCCTGAACTTCTGGTTATATTTCCTGTGGAAGCTGAAGGTGTCACATAGTAATAAAACAGTAAGAAAATGTGTACGTTTTCTAAAAA
>PVJX010028284.1:0-24020 GCA_004027295.1 Dolichotis patagonum | reverse complement strand
AAAGCCTTTACCTTAAAATCAGGCACAAGACAAGGATGTCCATTATCACCACTGCTATTCAACATAGTACTGTAAATACTAGCCAGAGCAATAAGACAGGAAAGAGAAATAAAAGGAGTAAAGATAGGAAAAGAGGAAGTTAAATTATCATTATTTGCAGATGACATGATACTTTACATAGAAGACCCCCAAAACTCTATTGAAAGACTCCTAGATATAATTAACAAATTCAGCAAGGTATCTGGATACAAAGTCAATACACAAAAATCAATAGCATTTCTATACACTAACAACAAAAGTACTGAAAGAGCAATAAGGGAAACTACCCCCTATACACTAGCATCCAAAAAAATGAAATACTTAGGAATTAATCGCACGAAAGAAGTAAAAGAGCTATACAGGGAAAATTATAATACCCTGAAAAAGGAAATTGAAGAGGACCTCAGAAAATGGAAAGACATCCCCTGTTCATGGATAGGAAGAACAAACATTGTAAAAATGACCATTCTCCCAAAATTACTTTACAGATTCAATGCCATCCCAATCAAAATACCACTAACATACCTCATAGATGTAGAGAAATCCCTCCTAAAATTCATCTGGAACCAGAAGAGACCTAGAATAGCAAAGGCAATTCTAAGCAACAAAGGCAAGTCAGGAGGCATCACAATCCCTGACTTAAAATTATACTACAAAGCTACAGTGATAAAGTCAGTATGGTACTGGAATAGAAACAGACCCAAGGATCTGTGGAATAGATTGGAAGATACAACCACATCTGCAAACTCACTGAACCACCTCATCTTTGATAAAGGGGCCAAACATGCTCACTGGAAGAATGACAGTCTCTTTAACAAATGGTGCTGGAAAAATTGGCTGTCCATATGCAGAAGACTAAAACTAGACCCATGTCTATCACCATACACTAAACTAAAATCTAAATGGATCAGAGATCTCAATATTAAAACAGAAACACTAAAACTGCTGGAAGACAAGTAGGTAAAAACATCAAAGATATAGGGGTAGGAAGAGAATTCATGAACAAGAACCAAAGTACACGGGAAGTACTTCCCAGAATCAATAACTGGGACCACATCTTTAAAGAGTTTCTGCATGTCAAAAGAGATTTCCAGCAGAGTGAAAAGAAAACCCACAAATTGGGAAAAAATCTTCATGGACAGCACCTCAGACAAAGGACTTTTGTCTAGAACTTATAAAGAATTAAAACAAATCAGACTCTCGAAATTCAACAACCCAATCCAAAAATGGGCATCTGAAATGAATACACAGTTCTCAGATGAAGAAATACGAATGGCAAATAAATACATGAAAAAATGTTCATCATCATTAGTCATGAGAGAAATGCAAAAACCACACAGATTCATCTCACTCCAGAAAGAATGGCCAAGATAGAAAACACTACCAACAAGTGTTGGAGAGGCTGTGGGGAAAAAGGAACTCTTCTGCACTGTTGGTGGGAGTGTAGACTGGTGCAACCACTGTGGAGGTCAGGCTGGAGATTCCTCAAAAAGCTGGGTATGGAAGTCCCTTTTGACCCAGATATCCTGCTTCTAGGCATATTCCCAGAAGAACTGAAAACATCATACCACATTGATATATGTGCACCCATGTTTATAGCAGCACAGTTTGTAATAGCCAGATCTTACAACCTAAGTGCCCATCAACTGAGGAATGGATAAAAAAGTTGTGGCATTTTTATACAATGGAGTACTACTCAGCTATAAAGAATAATCACATCGAGATATTTATAAATAAATGGACATGACTTGAGACCATTCTCTTAAGTGAAATAAACCAAACTCACAAGGGTAAATACCATATAATCTCCCTAATATGAGATTTAATAAGAGTATATAAGACTTTATGGTAAGCATGAGTCCCCATCTCATAGCTTCGAAGTCTTTCAAAGTTTTCAATCATCAGTTGGAATGGTGTTATCCTGTTTTGTTTGACTATATCATACGTGATGATATGAACAGCTGTTTTGAAGAAAACAAAACATTATGACAGCTATTGCTGATTTAATATTATCCTTCTTAGAAGTCCTACCATGCTTTTTTTGTTCTACTACCATTGGTTCTATCTACCACATTGTGTCTTATTGGAATTTGAATATGTGTGATAGTTCAAACAAATTTTTTTCTTTTTTATCAAAAACGAGATATTATAGTACCCATTGATCATTTTCTGTTATTCGGTTCAGAAAGCGCTGTAATTCTTTCACTCTATGCATGGCTTTATACTATTGTGTTATGTTTGATATTATTGTATTTGAAACTATGCTCAACTATAGCAGAGTAAGAGATATGGTGTTAGATACTGTTGATGTCCAGTTGACTTAATGTAAAGTACTGTGTTGCCTATGTTGTCCTCTTCTGATCTGCTCTGTACTGCCCCCCTTTTGTTTCATTCTCTTTCAAATAAAAATAAAAATAAAAATAAAAATAAAAATAAATACATCAAGTAGTATAGCATACCCATCAAATTAAGATAAAGACATAGACATTAATTAGGTAAGATTAGAAAGAAGAGATTGGGAAAGCTAACTGGTTGCCAGAAAGAAGAGGTGACTAAGACAACACTTTCCTTGGGGACCCCAGTTCCTTTGACAATATAAGCAGCAGCAGCTAGACTTTGTCATAGAAACGAAGACCACCTCTCCCTGATAAGGCCAAGAGGAATGTATTCCTTAGTACTTGAAAGAAAATAGAAACATCAACATCCTTTTCTGAAGCCTGAAGTTTGCCACATACTTTTGGTCAGAGTTTAGCTTGGAACCACTCAACAGTTCCACTCAACAGTTCCACTGAGGAAACTTTTCAATCCATAGCTTGCAATGCCACAAATACCCTGTACACAAATCCTGGCCATAATTTCCACTCCCTGGTAGTTTATTTATTTCTTGTTAAGCTTTCTGAATTCAGCTCAGACTTGAGAATGTCTGATCTGGCCAACTGTCTGGGCTGTCCCTCACTTGCTGATAGTCCCTGAAAGAAGTCTAGGACCAGTTTTCTCAAGGAGGTTGAGCCACTGGGTTTGTAAATGGCTTCCTTCTCACAGATCCTTCCATCATTCATCTCTGATTTTGAGGCCATTCAAAGCATCATTGTGTGAACTACTGAGTTATAAACTGCTCTTGTCTTATCTCTTTAGTTCAGGAATTGATACACTTTCTGTAAAGGGCCAGACAGTAAATATTTTAGGGTTTATGGTATTTATTATAACTACTCTACTCCATTTGGCTGTTGTCATGTAAAAGTGGCCATAGACCGTATGTAAATGAACGAACACTGCTGTGATCCAATTATACTTTATGGGCATAGCAGCCAGCTACTGCTTTTAGCCCCAGGTTCAGAGTTTGCCAACCCCTGCTTTGGTAAATTTAGTCTACATTTAGAGAGCCAATTGATATATTTGTCCTGAGAACTAAAAGGAAATACATTTCAAAGTTTAACAAAACAACTAGCTCACTTACTGCCAAATAAAGTTCAATTATCCAAAACATTGCCACATAATTTGTAGATCTCTTTTGTTATTTGTCTTGATCATTTCTTCCGAGTACCAGTTACATGAGACTACAAAATACAAAGCAGAACCACTTTTTCAAATGCTTCTCTCACACAGAACCCTGACATAAAGCTGGGAGAAGGAATGCTAGAGTTCTCAAGGTGGTTCATATCGTCACTGGTTTGGATAAATCCTTCAATACTTGAAAGGTCTCACTGGCCTAATTTAAAAAGCACTGGTGAAGGGTTTGAGAAATAGGCTCAGAGGTAGATACCTTCAACTCTAGCCAAGACCATGTCCAGTGGCAATGGAAACTGCAGTGATAACCGCAGAAAAGAGGCAGATTCCCAGGAAGATGCACAAAGTATTTTGGTCCCAACATGCTAGTTCCTGGTTTGAACCTTTATACTTACCTAGCCTTCTGTGATCACTGTCCAGTTTTCTCTCAATAAATCTCATTTTGTTTTCTGATTATGTTAGCTTGGCTATATTTCTGCTCTTTATGACCAAACAATTCCTAAACAAATCAGCCACAGAATTGGGTTTAATGTCATTTCAATCCTACCTAGCTTATGCTGCATGAGACATCAAATGGGACAAATGAATCCTGGGATAAAATTTCACCTTAAAATTGCCAAATTAATAAAATATTTTTCATAAGACAAAACTCCAACATGTGGAAAAGAAAAACTTTTACTTTTATCTATTTTTCTATAGTTATTTACAGATTAATAAAGATGAGTAAGAAATATTCACTGCAAGTGTAAGCTACTTATTCAAAGTTGAAGGTGTGTAATTCACGAGATGAGATTAAAATAATGCTACAACTAGGCTAAATAAAGATTAAAATGTATAGATAAGTGACTTTATATAAGGCAAACAATTGATAATAAGGTTTTAGAGTTGCTGGTGAGATGTCATGGATTAGAAGAGGGCAGCAAGTTCCAGAAACATGTTACAAACATTGCTAATTCTATTGGAAAGCACAATTATTTCTATCTAGGGATTTGCAGAGAGAATTCACTGCCACTTTTTGAAGTTAACCTAGGTCAGCAGATGCAACATATGTTTTGAAGAATTAATTGTCAGTTATTAAAAAGAGGTAAGGTGAGAGCTGGCCTTTGGGAGTTGGGTCTCCCTGGAAGCCTGTACTGTGACCTGATATAGCCCTGTATTCAACATACGATACCCATGTGAGAATAGAGCCTAATGTACCCAGTTGATAGTAGAGAACATAATTGTAATGTTAGGTTTTTGGCACAATTAATAAGGAAGGTATAAAATAAAAATCAGCCTTTATTCCAAGGATGTAGAGAGAAGTCCATGACTACAGGCAGCCTGGCATTCTCTGACTAGAACATGGGGTATGGTGTATATATAGATATAACCTCTGACCAGGGGTGGTGCTTAGGGCAGGCATTGGTGATGTGCAAGGGACTGATTGGGACCTTTTTCGTGCCACTGGGAAAAGAAAAAGGAAGTTGTCATAGGGGAAGGAGGAAGTGGCCTCAAGGTAAACATCCTTTTTATGGTTCCACCTCCCACTGCCATAGTATCATGTAACTTATTCTAGGGCAAAATCTTTTCAGTAAAGAACTCATTCCTAGTGACGGATTGTATGGGTTAGACAAAGAAGGGCCTATTTAATTCCCCTGAACAAATGCAATGGAGTATGAGATAGAAAAAGTGGAATTGATTGGGATTTAGGGGGTGAGATAAAAACTCAGGTGTTCCAGTTACTAGTTATGGAGCCCAGAGATCATTTGACTTTGTCTTCTCACTAAAGGCACAGGACTAATCCAGAGCTCAGAAAACCAGAACCCACAAGTTATATCTAACACCCACCTGATTTTGGAATAAAGTTTCATTGGAACACATCCTTTTATTATTTACATCTAGATATTTCCCCCCCAATGCCTTATGTGCTTATAAGTGGGGTTTTATAGAGCTGGCTGGATGTAGGGTATGTGATACTGGGATTAAGGAAGTGTGGTACTAAATTAGTCCATTGATTGGAATTAGCATATTTCTGAGTGTGGATAATGAAAGCTCTACCCTGGGTGTGGGTGCACCAATCAGTAGGCTTGTATCCTGGACAGAATATAAAGGGACAGAAAAGAAGGTATACTTGCTGCTGCTATGGCTTCCTACCTGCTCTGCTATGAACTATTTCTCCTGTGTGATGTCCCTCTGCCATGCCACCCTACCTTGGAGCCAGCTGACTATGAACTGAAGCTTATACAACCTGTGAACCAAAATAAACTTTTCTTCCTTTAACATGTGGGTATTGAGTATTTTGTCTCAGCAAAGAAAAAAGTAAGACATACCCCGCCTACTTAATTACTGATGAAAGCCATTTTTGTGTTAGAATCTGAATTTGCAAAACTGAGTTGTTGCAAAATACTACTCATCTTAAAATCCCTTAAATAATTACTATCTGGCCTTTTACAGGAAAAAAAACTGGTCAAAAGTTATATTAGGTACTTTATGACATCTTCTGAATTTTCTGGTTTGTCCCATGTTACGATAAACTAAGAAAATGCTTCCAATGTGTCTGTACACAGATGTGCTTATGATATAAGGAAAATATCCACCTTTCTCATTCATAACAATTATTCATATATGATGGACTTGTGGTGAACCTTGAGATTTCCCTCAGGAGGGCTCAGTCAACCAAGAGGAAAGTATGAATCCATAGTTTTCCTCCCGTAACACATACTCTTTCTGATGTAACTTAGCAAGGTTCACGTTTCCCCAATTATCAAAACTCTCAGCCCATGGTCATTTATGTCCCTATACAAACTCAAAACTGAACCTAAACTGTAGGCAATTTCTCATTCTGTTTTGCTCAGTAATAGATACAGTCAGTCCTATACTTACAAGATGATTTCCATTCTGGCCACTTAGAAATTGGAGATTTCTATTTTCTTCCCAGTGAATTAAATGTATAAAAAACCCAACCATAGGAAGGGTAGCCAATTTCCTTTACACTTTGCCAATTTTTTAAGAGAATTGCTTTATGTTAGAATTATCCTTATACATAGTATATAAAAAGATGCCTTTCCACGAAGAAATGAAATTCTTATAGGGAAGAAGAAACAGCAGGCACTGCCATTGCTACCCATTATAGTGGTGGTGAAATCATGGGCTGATAGTTTCTGCCAATGGGTACTTTTCTGATAAGGGTCATTTGTCATTTTGACAGGACTGGAAATGAATTGATTGATAGCTTTAATCCACGTGACAGAAAACATTCTTATATCAAAAATAAGTGTCTGTAATTATGAAGCCATTAGAAAACCATTAATCCCTAAAACCTTCCATCTGTCATGAAACAGGCCTCACTTCATTTGGGTATTAAAAGAAATTACAAAGATGGGTTCTGATGCCACTGGTCACATTTTGCTGCTGGCATTCTTTCCCTCTGCTGTATTCAGCCAGTAACTTGGTATACTAAACTTCAATGGAAATCAGAGTTTTCTCCCTCTTCCTGTCATCTCTATCTCCATTCCAAAGAAGACCCTGGGATGTCCTTTTGAGTCTTATATCTGCCTTCAGCCAACTCTTGCCATGAAGGATCCTTGATTGGCCAGTGTAGATCACACACATTCCTGTGACAGGGATGGGCTTAAAGGATTATGATTGATACCCCAGCAGGACTATAAGGAGTGGGACAGAGTTCCCAAGGAAAAGAAAGACCATTTAAGTAGCCAAAGCTGTCACTACCATGACCTTTATTCCAGCTTTCAAATGTGGTGTTTCCAAGGGTATCAAAGGTGTGGGAAAAGGAGTCAATGTTTTTCCAATAAGGGGGAGAGCAGTTCAGCATGTTAGCATCAAAAAGATACCTCACAGATGATAAAAATGTGGTGATGTGTGCCACCCCAACAGCTGTTGATATTGTCATGTGTATTGTGATAATCCCCTGAAAAGTGTAGATCTGGAGTTTTCTTTCGGATTAGGTACACTGATTTGTCTGGATTCTCCATTCTTTCTTCTCCTTTCTACTGTCACCTGATGACTCACTTCCCTCTTATAATAGAAGCAATAATCCAGCAGCTTCACAATATTGAAATGTCCAAGAAGTAGCAGGTCATTATTCCTGGATTTAATCCATTAAAAGGCAATTCTTTGTTGTTAGTCAACATTCACTTTGTAAACAACTAATGTACAACAAGATGTGTTTTCCTGGTCTCTTTTTGGATTATCAATAGGATCTTGGGGTATAGTATACTAGTCATCAGGAAATCTAAGGAACCTCATGGTGAATGTATGACTTAGGCCTCAGCTTTCTCCTGAGAGAAGCTGGCACATAGGCATGGGTAGCTAAATCCCACCATGTCCCAGGAACCTCATACCTCATCAGCTAGTGAGCACTTTTAGAACAAGAACTGCTCCCCAAGAGCAATGAATGCTCAGAACTTTCTAACAGCTTTTCTCTGACACAAACTTGTTAATATTCTCTGATCTTTGTTTCTTGACCAGGCATTCATCCTCCATACTAAGATTTAAAGACTCTATTTAAGTCCAACTCCTTCAAAGTGATAGTAATATATTTTCTCAAGACTGATTTTATTTTACTGTGCCTTGTACATTTTATTCCCTTCTTTATCACCGTAAATATATTATTTTAGCATTAAGTGCAGTAGTAACTCAGGGAAACATAATGTTCAAATGTAAAGATCTTAGCTGGATTGAGTTTGTGGTTCAGAAGAAAAATATTTTCATTCTACAGTGACTTGAAAACTCAAAGGTTTTATGATAAGCACATGTGAAGATTGGCTTCCTAAAATCTTAATATATGCTCTGCTATTCAAAAAGTTTCCAAATGCACATGAATAAAACATATTGATTGCTCATGGGAACTATGTACAAATGTCCATGCAAGTAGTCATTTAGGGTCTCTAAGGTTATATAAGCCCACAGAGTCCCATATCTGCAAACTCTGCAGGACTTTTCAGGAAGATTCTAGCTATCCCCTCAATTCTCAGTTTTGAGGATATTTGGTATCTATTGCTGGGGGTTACCATGAAAAAACATAAGTTCTTCCTTAAACTAGCCTTCAATTTGTGTCATTAGGAGCAAACAAAAAGCTACAAATTCATAACATGATTATTTTTTATTGTGTGAACTTAGATCTTTGCATTTTATTTTGGGATTTTTCTGTACTCAAATTTCAGAGTTTCTTAAACATGTCATTGCCTTGAGGAGGTTTCACAAGGCCACACTGTGTCTGACCACCTTGTTCAGTCCTTCCACAAACATTATTAGTGTTACCTTCTAGATACCCAGAACTCTCTGGTGTGGTGTTTCTGCTTTGCCTATAGAATGAGATTTAAATTTTGCAGGCTTGAAGTTGCACTTCTGGCCAAAATGGAGTAACAGGGTGATTTACCCTGCCATCTACACCAATTGTAAAATGGACAAAATATAGGAAATAATGGTTTTCAAGATATTGGATATCAGATGATGAAAGAAAGTTATCTCTGGGAGAAGGTAAATGGGATGAGCCCAATAACTGTTCCAAGTAACTCTTTAAGAGAGTTTCTAGGCTACAGCATAGGGTGAAGATACCTGAAAGAAGCCAGCAGACTTATTAATTTGAGGAGGCAGAGTTGAAATTCCAGAGAAACCAAAGCAGCTAGAGTTCATAGAAATGCCTGAAAGGAGAGAATTTTCCAAAGAAAACTCTGGATATTTCAATGAACCCTTCATGTGACTAGCTGGATATTGATAAGCACATGTATGTACAAAAGTATGCTGAAGTTTGGAAGGAGTCAGCTGAGGGAGTTAGAGACAGAGCTGTCTAGCACCCCCATTGAACTGAGAATACATTTGTCTGTCCCTCTTCATCCAATCTGACTGAAAACTTCCAGATTCATAGCACACTGGGTAGAATACACACGAGAGTTAATCTTAGTCAGGAGGAATAATTAAGTGTAGAACATAGTTCTAGTCTCACTGAAAGCACTTCAAAACTAAGATCTAAAAGAACCAAACTGTTTGTGTATATATATATATATATATATATATATATATATATATATGATATAATAAAAATTCTAAGATGAAAAAAGCAGAAAAATATTTCCCCTAAGGAAGAAAGGAATTCAACAAAACTGACCTATAATGAAAATAGATGTTAGAATTAGCAAAGGAATTAGAACAATTGCTACAATACTAATTCACATATTCGAATAAAACATGAAAGAAAAATTTCAAAACTAACAATGAAGTTTTTAGAGATGAAAACTACAGTGTCTAAAATGAATGTATATTGAATGAAATTGTGAAAAAATTGCAGCTACAGACTGTGAAAAAACTGGTGAACTTGAAGATATCATGGCAGAAACTACACGAAATAAAAAATACAGGGCTAACAAAGAATTTTAAAATTTGACAAGGCATCAGTGATCAGGGGAAAAGTTCAGGTGGCTTACTTTATATGTAACTGGAGGCCAGGAAAGATAGAAAAGGAAATGGAAGTATTTGAAAAAGTAATAATTAAAATTAGTCAAATGATGCAAACTAGAACCCATAGTCCAGGAATCTCAAAAAGGTCTAAATATAAAAACTATTTTAAAAGACTATACCAAGGGTGTCATAATCTTAAAATCAGTGATAAAGATAAAATTTGAAAAGCTTCAGCAGAAAAAAAAGATAAGTTAATAATGAAAGGCAAAATATTAAAGGTACCAGAGATTTAAGAAACAATTCAAACAGTTGACAAAGAGCAACATCTTCAAGTGACTAAAAAAAAAAAAATCAAAAATTCCTTTGTAAGCAAAAGTAAAATAATTTTAAAGACACGAAAAGGCTCAACAAATATATAACCAAAAAAGCCACACTACAAGAAATGTTACACCAAGGCAGAAAATATGCCAGTTGGAAATATGAATGATGAGCATTAGAAATGGAAACTTCCTGGGAATAGGTACAAGATATTTTCTTGTTTACTTTACAAATAATTGACAGTTTAAACAAAAATAATAATGTAGTATAAGGCTTATAATATATGAAAAGTTAAAACATAGAACAAACTAGGAAAAGAACAGGTAGGGAAAATTAGAAGCAAACTCTTGTCACCTTCTTAAACTATATGTAAAATAACAATATCAATTGATTACAAACTATAAGTTAAACTATATGCAACTACCAAGTAAACAAAAATAAAATAATTAAGCTAATAAAACAGCAGAAAAGATAGAACAGTAAAAAAAAATTCAACTAAGCCAAAAGAAGCTAAAAGAAAAAAAAACAGACAACAACTGAAACTAATAGGAAAAAAGGCAGAAAAGTGATAAATTTAAGTTCAATCATATTACAAGCCAATTTTGTAAATTGTTATGTATTTGCATATCTTGTATTAAATCTCTTTCTCTAGTAAACACTGATTGATACACAGCCTTATAAAGTGAGAGGTCTTATTCCCATTTTATATGTAAATAGTCTATATATTCCCATTAGAAGATGCAATTATCACATTGGATTTTAAAAATAAACAATTATATGCTACATATAGACAATGAAATGCTTTAAATATTCACATCCAAAACATTAAATAAAGATATACTAACATTAATCAAAAGAAAATTAGAATGGCATTAGTAATATCAAAGTACATTTTCAGCAAAGATGATTGCCAAAGCTAAAGAAAGTAATTTCTTCATGATAGAGGAATCAATTCATCAAGAGAATATAGCAATCTTAAATACATATGCCCTAATAACTAAGATTCAAGATATAAGAAGCAAAAGTTAATAGAATTTCTAGGAGTAACAATGTAGACAACATCCACAAAAATTGACAGAAAACCAATTTATGTAGATCTGAACACTATAACCAACTTGACCTGATTGACATTTATAAAATACTCCACCCGATGACAGAATACATATTTGTCTAAGTTACTTTTCTCTCTCATTGTTGAGACAAAATACCTGACCCCCAAAGTTAGGGAAGGAAAAGTTTATGTCTTACAGGTTGGAGATTTCAGGCCATACTTAGTTGGCTCCAGGTGCTAAGGTGGCGTGACTGGCGGGAGGGCAGTGGATCGGGGCAGCCACAAACAGCAAGAGCAAACTGCACAAAAGAAAAACATGCCTTCTTCCTGCTATTACACTGTATGCTGGCTCCACCCTTGAGCAAGTGTAGCATTCACATCACCAATCCAAACATTAGACAACAAACCAATCACAAACGCTAAATTCAACCATGTCCATGATTTCATGAGACTTGGGGGGGGAGGGGATCTGTCATATAAACCATATATTCTTTTCAAAAGAACATGGAATATTTTCTAATACACTCAGTCATAGGACAAATCTCATCAAATTTAAGATTCCAAAGTCATTCAAAATACTTTCTCGTTGAGTGAAATTAGAAATCAAAAACAGAACAATTATCTTAAAAAGTCCCCAATATCTGACAATGTTTGGTGTTTGACATTTTTTTAAAATTATAAAACAAATCACTTTACTTATTGTTTCTATGACTTTTTAAATCTGCTTTCTGTCTCTCAAATAAGGCTGAGGTATAGTACACTGGCAAAAATCATAAGAGGCGAACAAGAATAGCACCAAAGTAACAGATAACCCAAAACCAAATACCATGTAAAAAAACATCATACAGTAACCATTTATCAGATCAGAGCAGCAAGAGAAAGTTACCTCTAAATCATAATCATTTCAGTGGTCTTTGTCAACCTTGCCACATTAACCTCACAACATCATTCTTCATTTGTAAAATTCATGTCAAAAAAAGGAAACAGACTGGGGAAAGTCAGTTCATTCCAATAAATTACCTCTCCAGTTCTCACACATGCCTATCAGCACAAATTTGAGAAATAACATCTAAGACTAGGAGATTTTAAGTTACGAAGCAAATTAAAATGGAAAAATTCAAGAAAATAGAACCAATGGGGTTGAAAAAGCCCCTCACTGAAAAATCTGTATTAAAAAAAATAAAAGTAATAAAAATAAAAATAGAAATAAAACTTACTAGTACAAACTGGCCTGAGTGGTTTGATGGTCAGAATGATTGGGTCAACTGTCACTGTACTTCTATAAATGGGTTTTCTTCATTCATGTTAAAGCGGTACATGAATGTAAGCTATTAAGGACAGGTTCTATATATTCATAGGACCCAAATAGTTACTGTATATCCTACAAATAAAAAATATTTTGCTTTGATAACTGACTGAATATGTGGGGACTCCATGTAAGCAACCACATGGTTGTTTGCTGTACAGTCCTGTGCAAATATAAAAAAAAATTTTTTTGCTATAAGGCTTTGATCCTACAGTTTTCACAGCAACATAACTACCATCCGGCATGTACCATATTTTGCAAGCCTTCAAGTTCAACAATCCAAATTGTCAATTCATATTATGTCCAAATGCAGCATCCTTAAGGAGTATAGAAGGTCAGTTAATCTTCCAGGGGCATACAAACATCTCCTGATTCATCCCATCGAGGTGGATCATTCTGATCTTCTCCATCATCAACCAGCTCTTCATCAGCTTCTCGTACTTCATTCTCCTCATATTCCTCATCCCGAGGGAATTCTGTGTCCTGTCCCTGATCTACACCTTCTTGCCCTCCAGGTTGTGATTTATCTGCACAGTCTACACAATGGTGTTTGACATTTTGATGATAGAGCCTCATTTTATCTTTACGTCATGGCCTCCTAGTGCTATAATAATCGCACACTGTTAGATTGTACTTATCCTGTGCTTACTTATTAATACCCATAATGGCTCATGACAGTTAACTGTGTCAATTTGAGTAAGAAACACCCAACTAAATTGGATCAGCATATTTCTGGATGTGGAAGACTCACCGTAGTGAGGATTGTCACCAGAAGAGTATAAAAGGGAAATGAAGAAGGAAAAATGGATTCTATTTCTTTGGTAGAGCTCTAGTCTTCAATTTCACCCTGATCATTGTCACCTGGCTTTTAGCATAGACCCTTTAGCTTCCTGATGCAGACTAGCACAGGACACTACAGTGAGCTCCAGGCCTGCAACTAGATCTTTTGGGTCTCTAGCACACAAATAGAGCTTTTGAGCTCTTCCACACCTGACTGTAGAAGACACCGTTAGCCAGTCTTATAAATTCTGACATATTTGTACATCTTGCATTAAACCTGTTACTCTAGTAAGTACTGGCTGATACACAGTCCTATGAAGTAGGTGGCCTTATTTCCATTTTAAAAGCAAAGAATATGAACTATTGGGCAATAAAAGAATTTTCCTAACATCACAGACCCAGGAAGGCAGCTGATCTCACTGGGGCAGTCTGGGCCCATAGTCTCTGTGTTTAGGCATTATTCTCCTGCATCTCAATTCTATGCCTTACTACTGTCATTTCAAAGACAGGACATACTTCCCTTCCTCTGGGTCTTTTTTTATAATATTTTTAATTTTTATTTTAAAGAGAATAAAACCAAGTAAAGTAAAATAGAATAAAGCCAATCAAAACAAACCAGTATAAGTGACAATGGTCTTGAAAACCATAGGAAATTAACAGTGGTTACCATAACCACTATCTTCAAAATAGCTGCAGATACTTTCAGACATAGTAAAAATCAAACAAAACAGAACAGAATACAACCAGTAAAAACAGAACAATGAATGCAATAAAGGACTTCAAAACAAGACAATAGTAAATCCAAAATGGCTATCATAATATATCTTATCTTTGAAATAGCTGCCCATGCCATTGGATATAATAAAAACAAAACAAAACATAATAAAACACAACCCAACAAAACAATGACAGTGACACAAGACTTCAAAACAAGATAATAGGGACTTAACAATGGCCACCACCTTCAGATGGAGATACCCCAAAATGCTACATTGCATATTGTTATTCTCTGAATAGATGATCACACTACCAGATTTAGACCTACAAAGTCAGTGAAACACTAAACACTACAAGCATTAAATTGTAACTTACCTCAGTAGGTATCATAACAGCCTGATTCTCCAAATCAGCCAGTTGCCTACGGGGGCAGGGGTTGGCTTTTTTTGTTTCCCAGCTTACTTGCCATAAAGGGCTGGCATCTGGCTCTCTCCCAGTGACCCATGCATGGCACTGATTCACAAGAAGGGATTTCTTCTTGGTGATTTCTTGTTCTCTTCCTCCATAGTCCACAAATGGCACTGACTCACAGGAAAAGGCTGGGATCTGGCTGTCCCCCCACCTACCGGCTGTCTGGCATGGTTGTGATTTGCAAGATGGACTTGCTTATTGTTGACTTCTTGTCCTCTTCTGCCAAAGTCCTTGAATGGTGCTGACTCACAGGAAAACACTGGAGTCTGGCTGTCGCCCCAGTGACCAATGTGTGGTACTAATTCACAGGGAGGGCTTGCTTTTGGTGACTTCTTGCTCTCTTCCTCTGCAGTCTGTGAATCTCTCTTTGGGTCTTTGTTCAAGCTCTTTCTTTCTTCAGGTGTGCAGATGTGCAGATTCTTTCTCCTAAGAATCCAAGAGGACTCCTTGCCTCTTCTATTTGAGCACACCTAAATACTCAGCTTGTGACAGAAATTTTGAAATTTTAAAACTAATTAGCAGCCTGATACCATATTGAGACAAGATATACTCATTATGCCCACTCTATAGCTGGACTGCTAAACCCAATCAGCCTTGACTGGCTCCCCAGTTGCTTCACATAGATGTCTGACTCAGGTCAGTCTGACAACATCCAGTTGCACCATCTGTAATTTCACTCCTAAAACTAAATTCTGATTTACTAACATATTTCAATGACTTTCTACCCAGCAACAGGCAATGATTAACTTAACCCAATGGAAACCCACCACATTTTTAAGCTTTTATACTTCCTGCTTGCAAAACCTCTATAAACTAAACCCAAAACTGACTGAGGGTTGGTGATTTGGAACTGGCTCCTGTTAGCCTGCTCGCATAATAAAAGTTGCCTTCCAACTCCTTGGTATGGAACTCCAACTCCTTTCAGTTTGGTACTGGTTCTGCAACAAGCTCAATAGCCACCTCATTCATTCTACACGAGTTCTTTGCTCCCTCATAGGAATAGGGAAGAGACAGCTTTTCTGAAACATTTGAAATAATAGCCAGAGCCTTTGCACTGGAGATATCCTCAGCTCTTTTTTATTTTTTATTTTGAGACAAAGTCTCAATAAGTTCCCTAGACTGTGCTCAAATTGGAATCTCCTGTTTCAGCTTCCCAGAGCTAGAATTACAGGCTGTGCTACACTCCTAGCCTACTTGGCATTTTCTGTGGTTAAAAAAAAGAGATTTGGACCCATGATAGGAAAACATTCCATCAGAAGAGAAACAGAGGAGGGGAAGACCCTGTCTTCTCTAAAACAAAATTAAAATAGGTTGACATAACTGCTGTTTGTTTCTTTTCTGTTCTTTCCTGTTTTATTTTCAACTGTCATATGATAATTGCACATATATATGGAGTACAATGTGATATTTCCATACATGCATACATTATGCAATGATCAATTCAGGATAATTACACATACATCACCTCAAAATTTATCATTTGTGGTGAGAAACGTCAAAGTCCTCTCTTTTAGCTATATTTAAATAAATAATATCATTAACTGTAGTCACTCTACTGTGTAAAAAAACAATGAAACATTTCCCCCACCAAACTCTAATTTTGACTCATTGACCAAACCATTTTTGTCCTTCTTTCCATTCTACACTGTATTTGTCTGAGATTAGCTTTTTTAGATTCCACAAATGATGAAATGATGCAGTACTTGTTTTTGTGGGTCTGGTTTATTTCATTTAATACAATGTCCTTCAAGTTCATCTACATTGATGTGAATGATTGTATATCATTGTTTTTATGACTAAATAACATTTTATTTTGTATATAGTCCATATTTTCTTTATTCATTCATTTGTTAATGAATATTTAGGTTGACTTCACTATTGTTAGTAGTGCAGGACAGTCTTTTCAATAAATGATTGTGAGAAAGCTGGATATCACCATGCACAAGAAACAAACTAGACCCCTATCATCAAATGTTCTATGCCCATTTAACTCTTTTCCCAACAGATGAAGCTATTCCATATTCTCTCCCATGATTACTTCCCTGGAGGGTATTGATCTACTTCACTGGATCCTAAACATCTTCTTTTGTCTTTTATTTTAAGGTATAAAAACAAACAAAATAAAACAATAAAGTCAATCAAAACAAAACAGTAAAAGTGATATAGGACTTCAAAATAAGATAATGGGAAATCAACAATGGCTGCCTCTTGTTATCTTCAAAATAACTGTCCATGCCATCAGATGTATTAAAATCAAACCAAACCAAACAGAATAAAATAAATCAAAACAAAACACTGAAAGTGACACAGGATTTCAAAACAAAATAACAGGAAATCAATAATGACTACCATAATGCCGTATGTGTTCTTCAAAATAACTAATGATACTATCAGACTTAATAAAATCAAATAAAATAGAACAAAATTAAATCAATTGAAACAAAACACTGAAAGCAATACAGGACTTCAAAACAAGATAATAGGAAATCAGCAATGACTACCGTAATATAATTTGTTTTATTTGAAATAGCTGCCATGCCATCAGCTATAATAAAATCAAACCAAGCAAAACAGAATAAAACCAATCAAAACAAAACAATGAAAATGATACTGGACTTTAAAACAAAATAATAGGGCATTAACAATGGTTACTACTATCCCTTTTTAGACCTTTCCTCTCTCATTCACTTTCACCATATCTGTTTGTACATTTTGGATTCCACTTACTCCTTCAGTTTTTTATACTAGGGTGTCAACATGGTGTTCACCTATGTGAGTCTGAACCATTTCACTGAAAAGCATGATCACAAACTGCATCCATTTACATACAAGAGTCTCATGATTATCCTTCTTTATAGCTAAGTAGCTTTCTATTGTATACAAGTTCTGTATCTTTCCTATCAATGCTGCAATTGATAGGCAACTAATCCTGCTTGGAGCATTGTTTTTTCTCCTTTGACTTTCAGTCTATAAATTTCCTTTTGAGTTAATGTGTTTCTTGTATACCACATACTGATGGATCTTGTTTCTTGATCCACTTGGCCTATGTTTATTTTTATTGGTGAATTAATGGTTATAGCCAACATACACTGGTTCCTCTCTGCCATGCTTTTTCCCTGTCATTGGCTCCCTACTTTTCCCCTCCATTCAATTGTCTGACCCACTCTGCCTTTCTACTCTGCTGCTGTTCCTAGGGCTGTGTTCATTTTAATCTCTCTCTAGAGTATCCTTCAGTACTCTTTGTAGGGTTGGTTGGTGGTCATGAATTCCTTTAGTTGTTCTTTTCATGGAAATGTCTTATTTCTCTGTCAATTTTGAAAGATAGTTTTGCAGGGTACATCATTCTCAGTTGGAAGTTGTTTTTTTCTTGAAGGTAGACACCCAGTCTACTTCTGTATCCCCAGCACCTCATTTACAATAGATCCTCAAGAGACACTCATGCAATGAGTGAACAAATGAGTTTGGTAAGCCAGGTATAGAATGAGTGATACAGACAATGTGATGAATTTTCATTTCTCATTGAACAGTTTTTCCTCTCTCCCAAGATGACTTTGTCTGAGTCCCAAGAATTAAAAGCTGAAGAGTGCATCTTCCTATCCTAGTTCTTGGAGAGGCTCAATCCCTAATGTGTTTTATCTTGATTTCTTTAAACAATTGTTATTCCATGATAAACTGATCAAATACTCAATGTATGATGTCTGCCAATGTTCCACTGACACAATTTTACTGTAATGGTCTTATGTCTGCCTCTGTAGTAACTGGATTTGCAAAGCACATGATCCCTGGAGCTCAGGTTTATGTGCATGAAATTAGATTGATGTAATTACTGAGTAACAGAGCACAATTGAATTCAAGTGGTCATTCCAAATAAAAGTACATACCTTTAGAATCTGGAAAATTATGATGCTAGACTGATTTATGTCTCTTCTACCTTGAAGAAAATAGGGACTTTAATTTGTTTAATTTTATCACTATAAAGAAATAATAGATGTTGAGCCAAACAGATCTCAGGTGAACATTATCTGTTGTGATTCATAACCAGACTCTGTGGAATATTTAGTCCTCTAACCCTACAAACTATGCTACCCTGATATCTGATCATATATGTTCCTCTAGTTCCAATTAACTCAGAGGATTTGGAGTTGATTTAAATTAGCTTTCTTTCTATTTCTTTTTTTAAATCTCCTGTTGTCCCAAGAAATTAGATTATGTGCTTTTTAAGAATCTCTCAAATTTCAGTAACACTGTTTGTATATTTTATTTCATAGGAAGAAAGGAAGCATAATGAAGGAAGTCATGGTTTTCCAAACAGGAGAGGTTACCAAATTGCACGGTCTGAAATCCCCAAGACTGGTCTGGTCTGATGTTGGAACCTGGAGAAGGAAGATACAAACTTATCGTGTTCCTCACTGCACCTACAACTGCAGTGAAAAGCCTAAAGTCTCATAAAACTCTGTATCAAATCAAAAATTCATACTAAGTTACAGTGCCTGGAACCAACCACTGGAATGAGAAAGTTCTAGCGTGCTGAAAATCCTGCTTTATTGTATGGCAGCCTCCATGTTTATCACAAGTCCCTGGGTCACTCATCTCTGGCTTCTCAAAGTTTTATTTCCAGTATTTACAGCTTTCATATTCATCTCATTTAGTTCCCAAGATACTGTCAAAATCTCGCAGAAGGCATCAGATTTTTCTGATTTCCCAGACTTCTTTCACCTCGTCTGACAGTTATCTCCTTTCCCTAAGGAAGCATTTTCTCCCACATTTATTTGGTTTTGATGTTGCTGCCAACACCACATACTTAATCTGAAAGAGAGTTCTGACTAAGAAAACTGACTGCTCTGTGACCCAGGAACTTGAATCAAGCAGAAAGCCTAAAGATAGAAGGCTGTTTGAACCAAGCAATATCCTATATCATGTGTACTCATAGCCTCCAAACAAGTCCAGCTTTGGTGCTTGTTTGTTTGTTGTTTTTGCTTAAACAGAATCAGTTTATATTACTTGCAAAGAACTGAGCAATCGATTTTATCCCAAACTCAGTCTTGAACACTGGTCCCTTGATTTACTCTACTTTTTATATTATCCCATAGAGTAGGATCCACATAATATTAATATCTTACTCAGCACAGAAAAGATTATAGGAAAAACACAATGAAGGCAAAATTCACTCATTAACTAGAAAACTTCACCATCTGAGCACAAGATTGATTTCCAGGTGGTTTAGACAGGGTAAAGTGTAGCTGAAGTAATGATCTTTCTTTTTTATGACTTTTGTTATTATGTGTTTGCAGTACATCACGAATACATTCACTGTAGTAGTTATCACATATGTGGCACATCTTATTTCTTTTTACATACTCTTCCCCTATCCTTCCCTCCATTTGTAGTCCCTTTCCCATTTGCCAAAGATCTATCTCCTTATTTCCTACTTTCTTTTAACTTCACTCTTTAGTTTATTTATACTTTGGCTTTCTCATATGAGAGAAGCCATATTATTTTTAGAGCTTTGAAAAGCCCCAGCCTTGAAATGATGTGTGTTAAGTGTTACCCTCACTTGCTAGAAAGCTAACAAACGTGGGGTTTGGAGTGTGTGGGGGGGCTGTCAGGGAGGGTCTAATGTGGTGAACATAGGAGAGTAAATCCCACATCTCTCATTAAGTTCAGCCCTGCTGCACTACATGAAATATAGAAATTCACCTGCACACTGCAAAGAAAACGACCAACAGAGTGAAGAAACAATCTACAGAATGATAAAAATAAATGTCACTATTCCTTGAACAGGAGACTAACATTTAGAACATATAAAGAACTCAACAAATAAGATCCCCCTACAAACTAAAACACTCAAGCAAAAACTGAGCAACTGAAATAAATAGATATTTCTCAGAAAACACAAATGGCCAATAAATACAGCAAAATATTCAACATTGCTGGCAATGAATGAAATACAAATTAAAACAACACTACTGTTCCATCTTATTCCAGACAGAATGGTTATCCTCAAGAAACTTAATAACAAATGCTAGTGAGACTGTAGTGGGAAAAGAAACTTTTCTACATTGTTGACAGGTATGCAGACTAGTACAACCACTGTGAGAAATCAGTGTGGAGAGTCCTCAAAAAACTAAAAATGGAAATTCCATTTGACCCAACTATTCCCCTTCTAAGTATTTTACCAAAAGAGTTAAAGTCATCATATTACAGTGATGCATGCACTCACATGTTTGTTATAGCACAATTTATAACAACTAAATCACTGAAACAGCCTATATGCCTATCAACAGATGAATAGATAAAGAAAATGTGGTATTTATGCACAAGGGAGTATAACTCTGCTATAAAAAAAGAAACTTGAGACATTCGTTTGTAAAAGGAAGCACCTTGAAACCATAATATTAAGTGAAATAAATCATACACAAGCTTAAGTACTGCATGGTTTCTCACCTAATAACTAAATCCAAAAAAAAAAAACATGTATACCCATCAACAGATGATTGGAAAAAGAAAATGTAGTATCTGTATATAAAAGAATAGTACTTAGCTATAAAGGATAAATTTGAGACATTTGTAGGAAAATACATGTTGAGTGAAATGAATCAGACACAAATACCTGAATACCATATGGCATCTCTCATCTGAGTAAGGCAAAGTACAAATTAGAGAAACATGAAGGAAGGATAGAATGAGACAAGGAAATGAATATCTTACAGATGGAAAAAGGTGCAGGGAACAAGTACAAGGGGTGAGAGGGAAGGGAAGGAGAAATAGGTGAAGTGAAGGTGTGCCAGGTACAAGGTCCTAGTAACCTCAACAAATGCGGGTATTGTATGCCATAAACATGAATTAAGATTAATAATATCAATAAGAATGGAAAGAAGAAATTAGAAGAGAGAAAGGGAGGGAATGGGATTAAAAATAACAAACTTGTTATGTACATGTACCCACTCCCCAAGAGGATTGTAAAATCTATTACTGTTGTGATATATATATATATATATATATATATATATATATATATAACTAATATATAATATATGTACTTATATATATGTGAGAGAAAGAGAACAAAATAAAGGATACTAGTAAGAAGGGAGATCACTTTGAAATGGGAAGAGGAATAAGAAAGGGAGAGATCAGGAGACAGAAAAGGGATAGGGGATGGACAAAAGAATTGAAGAGAAAAGATGGAAACAGAGCTTTTGCAAATAGGAAGGGTACCACGATTTGGCAGGAGCTGGGAGAGAAGGGAGGGTTGAAGCATAAAAGGTTGGCACATGTTAAGTACATATACCAACTCTCCATAGTAAATACATTATTATATAATAATAAAAAATTTACGACCCCCAGGAAGTCTCCTAGAAAGCAGCACCTCAGGCTGTCTCTTTGGAACCTGAAACTCCCGGACCCGTAGAGTGGCCTGGACTGTTTGGATCGAAAGTCTGCGCAGACCTGCATCTCGGCGGGAGTCTTTGGGACTGGTAGGCCCGCCCTTCATCCGCAAGGAACTGCCTGGAGATCTGCATCTGGGCCAGGTCTGTTTGGGCCCATAGCCCCGCCCTTCATCCCCAGGAAGTCTCCCAGAAAGCAGCATCTCGGCCTGTCTCTTTGGGACCCGAAACTCTCGGACCCGTAGAGTGGCCTGGGCTATTTGGATCGAAAGTCTGTGCAGACCTGCATCTCGGGGGTACTCTTTGGGGCTGGTAGGCCCGCCCTTCATCTGCAAGGAACTGCCTGGAGAACGGCATCTGGGCCAGGTCTGTTTGGGCCCGTAGCCCCGCACTTCACCCCCAGGAAGTCTCCCAGAAAGCAGAATCTCAGGCTGTCTCTTTGGGACCCGAAACTCTCGGACCCGTAGAGTGGCCTGGGCTGTTTGAATCAAAAGTCTGCGCAGACCTGCATCTCGGCACGACACTTTGGGACTGGTAAGCACGCCCTTCATCTGCAGGGAACTGCCTGGAGATCGGCATCTGGGCAGGGTCTGTTTGGGCCCATAGCCCAGCCCTTCACCCCCAGGACGTCTCCCAGAAAGCAGCATCTAGGCCTGTCCCTTTGGGACCCGAAACTCTCGGACCCGCAGAGTGGACCGGGTTGTTCGGATTGGGAATAATGTGGAGACTGGCATTTGGCCAGGTCAGTTTGGGACCAGGAACTTTTCAGAAACCAACACTCTGGCCTGAATCTTTGGGACCTGTAGGCCCTTCAATCGCAGGGAACCTCCTGGAGACCTGCCTGGGACAAGCCACGGAGGCCTGGCCTGCCTGAGATTCCACAGGCTCCGGGGTGGCCACACCCAGCATTCGCCTTAAAACGTAGGGAGCCAGGAGCCCACAGAGGGGAGTTAGGACCCTGTGAGGAAGCCAGGAGCCTGTGGGGGAGCCACTGCCCGTCCAGGAACTGAGGGTGTAACAGGTAATTCACCACACATGCAGAGAAAGATTTGGAACACCGCTCAAAGTAAGGAAATATAGAAAAATGACAAAAGGAAAGACCAAAAGGCAGGCTCAAAGCCCTAGCCCTACCCAAGAAAGCTTAGAAGCTGTGTACATAGAAGAAAAAAGAAACCATACACCTGAAATGTCTGAAATGATAGCAAATGAAATAAATATGCAACTAGGGAAAGCTATGGAGAAATTCAAATCAGAAATACTTGCCCAGGTAAAAGAAGATTTGATAAAAATAGTGAAAGAAATAGTGAACGCATCTAGTGAAAACACAGCTAAAAAAATTAGAGGAACAAAGCAAACAGATAGAATCCCTCAAAGAACAATATAAGAAACAAACAGAAAGCATAAAGCAGATTCAAAGAGATATACAGGAAATCAAAAATTCTATTGAAAGCTGTAAAAACCACCTCAATGAAAGTGAAGATAGAATTTCAGACCTCGAAGATAAGATTGCAGCCAGTGAGCAGGAAAGACAAGATCTTTTAAAAATAACAAACAATCAGGAAAAAACAATTCAACACCTGCAAGATGATGCAAAGAAAAATAACATAAGATTAATAGGGATCAATGAAAAAGAAGGGGACAGCCCAAATGATATCAAGAGGATATTTACAGAAGTAATAGCTGAAAACTTCCCAAACATGAGAAGACAAACAGACATCTGGATAAGTGAAGCATATAGAACTCCAAACAGCCATAACCAAAATAAAGCTACAACCAGACACATAATAATCACCATCCCAGAAATCCAACATAAGAATAGAATATTAAAAACTGTTAGAGAGAAAAGACAGATCACCTATAAAGGAAAACCTATCAGAATCACAGCAGACTTCTCAACACAAACAATGAAATCAAGAAGAGCATGGAGTGAAGTCTTTCAGATCCTAAAGGAAAACCACTTCCAACCCACACTGACATACCCTGCAAAACTGTCCTTCAAAATGGATGGAGAAATAAGATACTTCCATGACAAAGAACAGCTGAAGAA
>PVJX010028283.1:0-24016 GCA_004027295.1 Dolichotis patagonum | reverse complement strand
TCTTTTGCATTTACTTAAATATGTTCTGTGGGCTAGTATATGGTCTATTTTAGAGAATGTGCCATGTACTGCTGAGAAGAAGGTGCATTCTGATGTTGTTGGATGGAACACTCTGTATACATCTATCAAGTCCATTTGTTCACAGGTGTGATTCAGTTCTGTTATGTCTTTGCTGATTTTCTGTCTAGTTGATCTGTCCTTTTGGGTCAGTGGTGTGTTGAAGTCTCCTGTTATAATTCTGTTATGCTTATTAGATTTTTCATTTCTGTTAGTATTTGCTTTATATAGCTGGGTGCTCTGGAATTTGGTGCATATATATTTAAGATTGTTATCTCTTCCTCTTGAAGTTTTCCCCTAACTAGTATGTAGTGACCATCTTTATCTCTTTGGATCATTCTTGGTTTGAATTTCACATTGTCTGCAAACAGGATTGCCACTCCTGCTTTTTTTTGGTTTCCTGTTGCATGAAGTATTGTTTTCCATCCCTTAACTTTCAGTCTATGAGTGTCCTTTTGGGTTAGATGGGTTTCTTGTAGACAGCATATGGTTGCATGTTGTTTCTTGATCCATTCTGCCAGTCTGTTTCTTTTGATTGGTGAGTTGAGGCCATTTACATTAATTGTTGTAACTGTTATATATTGGTTTATTGTTGACATGTTATCTTTCTGCTGTTGTGTCTTTAGCTTTTGATTCTGTTTAATTGTCTGCCTTGCTTGGTGGTTTTCTCCCGTGTGTATCTAGAACGTCTTTCAGTATTCTTTGTAGGTTTGTTTTGGTGTTCATGAAGTTCTTCAGCTGTTCTTTGTCATGGAAGTATCTTATTTCTCCATCCATTTTCAAGGACAGTTTTGCAGCGTATGTCAGTCTGGGTTGGAAGTGGTTTTCCTTTAGGATCTGAAAGACTTCACTCCATGCTCTTCTTGATTTCATTGTTTGTGTTGAGAAGTCTGCCATGATTCTGATAGGTTTTCCTTTATAGTTGATCTCTCTTTTCTCTCTAACAGTTTTTAGTATTCTATTCTTATGTTGGATTTCTGGGATGGTGATTATTATGTGTCTGGGTGTAGTTTTATTTTGGTTATGGCTGTTTGAAGATCTATATGCTTCACTTATCCAGATGTCTGTTTCTCTTCTCATGTTTGGGAAGTTTTCAGCTATTACTTCTGTAAATATCCTCTTGATATCATTTGGGCTGTCCCCTTCTTTTTCATTTATCCCTATTAATCTTATGTTATTTTTCTTTGCATCATCTTGCAGGTGTTGAATTGTTATTTCCTGATTCGTTGTTATTTTTAAAAGATCTTGTCTTTCCTGCTAACTGGCTGCAATCTTATCTTCGAAGTCTGAAATTCTGTCTTCACTTTCATTGAGGCAGTTTTTACAGCTTTCAATAGAATTTTTGATTTCCTGTATATCTCTTTGAATCTGCTTTATGCATTCTGTTTGTTTCTTATATTGTTCTTTGAGGGATTCTATCTGTTTGCTTTGTTCCTCTAAATTTTTAGCTGTGTTTTCACTAAAGGTATTCACTATTTGTTTCACTGTTTTTATCAATTCTTCTTTTACCTGGGCAAGTATTTCTGGTTTGAATTTCTCCATAGCTTTCCCTATTTGCATATTTATTTCATTTGATATCATTTCAGACATTTCAGGTGTATGGCTTCTTTTTTCTTCTATGTACACAGCTTCTAAGCTTTCTTGGGCGGGGGCTAGGGCTTTGAGCCTGCCTTTTGGTCTTTCCTTTTGTCATTTTTCTATATTTCCTTACTTTGAGCGGTGTTCCAAAGCTTTCTCTGCTTATGTGGCAAATTACCTGTTACACCCTCAGTTCCTGGAGGGGCAGTGACTCCCACACAGGCTCCTGGCTTCCTCACAGGGTCCTAACTCCCCTCTGTGGGCTTCTGGCTCCCTAAGTTGTAAGGCAAATGCTGGGTGTGGCCACCCTGGAGCCTGTGGAATCTCAGGCAGGCCAGGTCTCCATGCCTTGTCCCAGGCAAGTCTCCAGGAGGTTCCCTGCGAGTGAAGGGCCTATAGGTCCCAAAGAGTCAGGCCAGAATGTTGGTTTCTGAAAAGTTCCCGGTCTCAAACAGACCTGGTCAAGATGCCAATCTCCACAATATTCCCAAACCAAACAGCCCGGGCCACTCTGCGGGTCCGAGAGTTTTGGGTCCCAAATAGACAGCCTGAGATGCTGCTTTCTGGGTGACTTCCTTGTTTTCTGTTTGTGCCGTAGAGGGGTGGGGTTGGGGAGAGATCTGTTCTTCAGTCTTGGCAGCAGAGGTGGGCCCGACCCGAAGAAGCCGAAGAGATGAAGACGCGAAGATCCGATGCCAGCCTTCAGCAGCCTCAGAGTCCGCTACAGCCATCGCCGGTTACGACCAGAAGAGGTCTCCGGGACTCTGTCTCCTCCAAAGGTGGGGACAGCGGAGGTAACAGGCTCAGCCACTAGCCTGGGAGCGCGCGAGCCGGGCGGGCAGACCCATGCGTAGAATTTCTAAGAGAACTGATTATATAATGCACGATGAAATGAACAACTACTTTGGAGAAAAAGAGACACTACAGTACCCAGTGCTGATTCCGTAATGTCATGATATGAAATCCAGCAATACTGTTATTCTTTGTTCAGAGTGATTTTAGCCTGTTTTGTTTTGTTTAAGGTCAACATACATGAAGGTATGGACAGCTGTTTTGAAGAGAATGAGAGACACTATGACAGCCATTTTTGACTTCCTTATTGTCTGGTCTTGAGGACCTAAAATGCCTTCCTCATCCTGTTCAGATCAGTTCTATGCTATGTTGTTTTGTATGAATTCACTGTATGTGACAATATGGACAACTATTTGGAAGAAAACAAGAGACAGTATGATAGATAGTGACAATCTTCAGTTGTCTTGCTTTGAAGTATGTGTCTCTTACATTGCTTTCTTATGTTCTGTTTTGTTCCATTTTGTTGTGTTTAATTTTACCCTATTTAAAATAAAATTTAAAAAAGAATTCAATTCTTACTTCACTTTTGGGGAGACTTTCATTAAGTATTTTTGAACACAAGAAAATGACTCCAAGTATAATTCTTTTCCCATTTATTCGCTTGCTTTATTTTTTTACCTTTCTTAAAATGTGCTCCTTAGGAATGTTCTGAACAATGTGTTCCCATCAGAGTATGAAAATGTGTAATGACTTTTCATATTCCAGTGAATTTATTTATTTAATGAAGTAGTTATTGAGGACTTTTTTATGCAAGAGTTATGGTGATGAGTGGAAATAAGTGTAATAAGACCAGCTTTATGTATGTTTCTTGTGAAATCTTGTTCTCAGAGGCTCAATGTCTTCATTTAGAAAGTCTCTATAATTTTTTAATAAATTATCTGTACCTAATTTCCCACTGAGAAACACATAGTATACTTAGTCCCAGATATTGAAGTCAACGTATTTCCTGTACTTAATAAGCTTATATGAGAGGTATACATTTAAAACAAATCAACCAGTAAAAAGCATGTGAAATGAGTCTAACAAGAAAAAAGTGCTATATTAAAATAGAAAAAGAGGGTAAAGTGAATGAATTGTGGGACATCCAAAAAGACTTATCTGAGAATACAAACTGATGCATGAAAAATGAGTGGAACTCAGGTAAATTGGGAGCAAAATACACAGCAATTTAAAAAGCACTAAGGTAAGTAAAAGTTTGGCTCCTCCATGAAACTAATAAGTATAGCTAAGATGAGTTTGGAGAAGGAAGCAGAAGTTAAAGATTTTTGAAGTTTAAAGTGCTATGTAAAATTAGAAACTAGACAAAATGTGCATACCCATACATGAATCCACACACACTAGCGCATGTACACACCCTCACTTTTGCTGAAATGAAGGGTGAGTAACTTTATTTGGATATCCTAAAGCCACTCTGAGTATTGTTATGACTGAATTAGGAAGATGAGTAAAAGAAAAAAGATATCCTCCATGAAAATGAAATCAGGAAAAGGAGATCAGGTGTTTGGAAAGAAAAAGGAACTTCTGCCCAATATTTTCAGATATTTACTCGTAAAAAACTTGTGTGTTTCAATTTATTCTTGGGAATGTTAAGCACAGTTTTTACATTTGGCTGCATGTTCTGCATGCACTGGGAACAAGATGTACAAGCACTTCATCACTAACCCAACCATGGAATAATGTACTGGTATGATTTTCATTTGTCAAGATGCTCATAGAATGCAGACAGGGTGAAGACAGTGTAGATGATGAAAATAATCATTATAAGGATAATATTAAAAAATTCATCCACTCAAAAACTCAGTAGCTAGCAAGGCAATGTATTACACAAAAATAGCCTCAATAATGGCCAGTAAAAGTAAAATCCACACTTCTGCATAACGTCTAAACTTGCATAAATGTACTACCTATTAGCATATATAAACATGCCTATGATGCATTTTTAAAGAGTTATTCACTTCCCTCAGCTTCAGTTTACTCAAAATCAAATGAGTATAATAACATCCTTAAGTCTTTATCTTAAGTAATACTACCACTGCCTTCTCCCTAATTTCCCCTTTTCTACCTTGTGAATAAATTATCTTATCACTCAGCTCAGGAGACCTTTGTGGGCGGTCTTTGATTTCTTGCACCTGATCAGAGTCTGTTTTCCTTCACAGGCTTGTGGAATTCCATGTCTTGGATAATCTCATGTTGCTGTTTTGAAAGGAGCTGTTTACTTATTTCCTTTCCACTAAGAAGAATGATTGCCCAAGTGTAAAGAGAATTTAACTTAAAGAGCAACTTTGCAGTGCCCAGGGTAATTCCTAATCAACTTTGCATGAATATTTGAGTGGGTTGACTCATTCCACATAGAAGTGTTATGCACATTTAAACAGATCACACATATAAAAATACCTGGAATTGTGCAAGAAATATGGCCAATAAGCAGGTATTGATATAAACATTTTTAAAACTCTTTATGGTTTTGAATCCATTTAAACAGACTAAGTTCAAAGAAGCAGAGATTTAGACTATCCAAATATCAGAATGTCTGACAGGAAAGTTTTGTCATTTAGGAACAATTCATTGAAAATATCTGTTTTATTGACTTCATTGACTCTTATAAACACATTCTTGGAAGACCTGAGGATTTCTTAACATCTCTGAAAATAGATAAAAGCCATTGTTTCACTGATATTTTTGCTGTTGCTTTGACATGGCAAGTAGCTCCATTTTTTTTTTAGGACTTCATTTTGGTTTGTAGAACTGAACTGGAAGAACTCCTCAAAATTCCCTTCAATTTAGCCATAGAATTTACAAGCAAGTCACAAATGGTTACATTAAACACATACATGATCCCTACCCACATCCTGTTTGATTAATGACCCCAGATATTTGAGGATGACCTCATGGCACTTCTGTAAAATTCCAAAGGAAGTAAGATAGTAAGGTTGCTATGTTTACTGAGGAATTTGTGAATGTATAAAAAAACACCTGAGAACAAAGCCTTAGGGTTGGTGTGTTAGCTGATTTCCAGCTAATGAATCTTGCTTGTATCTGTTCTTGGCCTCTGTGAATGTTTCTCAAAATTCTGTCATTTGGAGGCCCCAGTTAGATCCTCACAGGAAAGGTCCTTGTTTGAGGATGCCCCATGCCTCTTCACCTTGGTGGTCAATCTTCAGGTGGCAGGGTGCCCTGGCTGATTTCAGCTGGCCTCCCAGAATGAACACAGGGCAGGATACCACAACTGTGAGATGGAACAACCAGGGCCCTGCTTCCCAACCTAGGTAAGCATTTGGAATTTTGGCTAAGTTTTGTTTTCATTTTTGGGCTCACCTAGGGAGTTCTTTGGATTAGCATTTGGTTAAATTCGTGTGGGCCCTACCACTGGATGCAGTGGTCAATTAGTCTCATTGTGGCTGAGCATTTGGTCAGAGCATGCCTCTGAGTTAATTCTAGGTTAGTCATTCAGGAATGGTAAACATCTCCCAGGGCTGTTCATTTTTTGGGTATTTGTGTTATCTCTCAAATGTGCCCATGATTTCAGGTCACAGTTAAATCCATCACATGACTTGGAGGGCTAGTGGCCACCTACTCTTGCCTTTCTTACCTCTTGCAATTCTGTACTTGGAGACTCCAGAGGATCTGGCCCATCTGACATGTCATTGTGGGAATAACCATGTTCTCAGACTTTATTAGCCTTGGATGCTTTTTTTGGACTGCTGATTGAGTGAGGAAGGAAAGACTTCAGGGTAGGCTGCTGGTGTTTTTGTTTTAAATCAGCCTGTTATGTGTTTGGCAATAACTCAACTATTTTGGAATGTGTGATTAAGAATTTTGAAAACAAAACCAAAGAGTCTCTGTACTTTGTGTGGGTTGTGATGGTCATCAGAGGGGACGTTCAATCCCCGAGTAACCAACAGGGTGTGTAATGCTGTCATCTGGAAACCTGGGCACCCAGATCAGTTTCCATATAAAGACTCCTGGCTGTATGCAGTTTGGATGTTACCCCAGAAGTTAGGATATGTGCTTGTGGATTTCCTGATTGAGTTCTGGTGATAAAAGAGAGCTCCAAACAAAAAACCCCTGTGCTGCCCTTAGCTTCTGAGGAGGATGATTCCATACCACCTCCACCCTATCCTGTTTCACGCCCTCCTTGCTGCCCCCACTGACAACCCTCCACAGAGCACATGGCAGATTCTACCTTGCCAAACAAGGAAGTGACTTCCTCAGACCCAGTACCTGTTCTACCCCTTTAATAGATGACCATGCCAGGGGCAGGAGGAAATGTTCCATCTCTCCTGGTTTCTGTTTGTTTTAGTACGAGTGACCTGTGTAATCAGAAGACTCAAAATCCTCCCTTTTTAGAGCAGCCTCAGGATCTGATTACCTTCCTGGAGTCAGTATTTAAAATTCACCACCTCCAACTGGGATGATGGTAAGCAGCTGATTTTAAACCTGTTTTCCTCAGAGGAAGGGAGAAAAACCCTAGCAAACAGCAGAGGATCAAGTGGGGTCAGACACTGAGGGAAACTAAACAGGACAGAACAGAGGCAGTGGCTCACATTATGTCCCAGCAGTCACCTAATTGGGACCCAAATATCAAGGTGGGAGCTGAGAAGCTAGAAGCACATTATAAAGCCTAAAAAGGGCTCCTTATGCCTGCCCACTGCCCTACTAATTTAAATCAGCTAGTGGAGGCATATCACGGACCAGATGAGTGCCCTACTATATTCTTCATGTGCCTGGACAAGACTGCCTTGGGGATTTAAGAACTCCCCAACAATTTTGGGGAAGACTTGTCTAAAGATTTAGTGCCTTTTAGCTAAGATCTTGATATTTCCCTTTTACAATATGTTGATGTTTGCTTTTACCTGTGGAGACACAAGAATTGTGCCAGAAGGGAACAAAAAGGCTGTTGGAGTTGCTCCAATGCAAAAGATATCGAGTGTCAAAGAAAAAGCTCAAATCTGGGTATAAATTAAAATTTGGAGGCTTTGTGTTGAGGGATGGGACATGCTTATTGTCAGCCTCATATATCCAGGCCATTAAGGGCTTAAAGGAGCCCTCATCTAGAAAATACTTAGGGGAATTCCTAGAGACAGTTGGATGTAGATTCTCAATTTTGTAGCTATTTCAAAGCCCATGTATGACTTGAGGGCTGGAGTGGAGCTCTGAGTGCCAGATAGCCTTTGAGACTCTAAAAGAAAAATGGTTAAGTCCTCTTGCCTTGGCATTGCCTGACACCACTAAGCCTTTTCAGCTATTTGTCCATGAAAAAGGAAGGCAGTGCTTGGGGTGTCCTGATGCAATATTTGGGTCTGTGGAACAAATGCCCCGTAGCCTATTTGTCTAAAAGATTAGAGCTCGTGGCACCTGGATGACCTCATTGCTTGGGCTCTACCACCGTCACTGCCAGCCTAGTAAAAAAAGCTGATAAACTGACTCTAGGACAAAAGCTAAATGTGTTTGTCCCTCATACAGTAGTGATCTGCTAAGAGGACATGGCAGCAAGTGGTTGTCGGGAAGTAGACTGGCTCAGTATCAAGGAACACTTTCAGAAGACCCCAGAATAGCTATTAAAACTATACAGGCTCTTAACCCTGCCTCTCTTTTGCCCACATACCTGGAGCTGCCTGAACATGACTGCACAGAAGCAATTGACATGATCCACTCAGGTCAACTGGACCTGTAGGACGTGCCCCTCCAGAACCCAGATGTGACTCTATTTTCAGACAACAGCAGCATGGTAATTGATGGGGTTAAGAGGGCAGGATGGCTGTTGTCATCTTGAACAGACTGTCAGGTCTGAGGCTTTGCCTCCTGGAATATCTGTGCAGAAAGCTGAACTGATCAACATCACCTGGGCCTTGAAGGTAGAAAGAGGCAAGTGAGTAACATTTACATTGACTCCCACTATGCACTTGCCACTCTCCATGTGTATGGTGCCATTTACAAAGAGGCCTTCTGATAACAAGAGGAAAGGCTATGACAAATTACTAGGAAATACTGTCTACCACAGGCTGTTTGGTTGCCCACCCAAATAGCTGTGATTAACTGCCCCAGGCATCCAATGGACAATTCTATGAAAGCTCAGGGAAACCAAGTGACTGACCTAACAACAGAACAGGCCACCACTAGAGAGCTAAATCCTAAAGCCTGCACCTACTCAGTTACTGGCTGTGCTCTGTAGATTCATCATCAGTGCCACATGAAAAGTGGACACCTAAACTCCCAGTGACCCAGTCATCCACACCAGAGTCCTATGCCTCGATGCTCCAAAAGACTCCAACAGAAAGTTGCTGTGATGAAACCAACGACACGACTCTGGTTATGACCCTCTTCCTGTCTGGGCTTCCTCTGGAGCTGGTCTTTGCAGAATTGATGTGCCACTTTGCTGTGACTCAAATTTCCTCAGGTCACAGTGCCCACAGACAAGAGTTTGCCTTGACTCTCAGAGGACTTGAACTTTTTAGCAGTGCTAAAACTTTGGTGACTCTTATACAAGCACTAAATAAACTTTACATAAACAGATGGACATGACATTGTTGGGGACCAGGGATAAAATGTTACAGTGAGGAGTTCTCCAAAAGCCTCCTATGTTTGGAAGATGATTAGATAATGGGAGCACTGGCTGTATTCATCAGTGGATTGACCGCCTAATACTTTCATAACTGACTGTATTGTTAGGAGGCCAGGTCTGGTCAGAAGAGGCGGGCCACTGTGGGAATGATCTCAAAGGGTTTTTCCTCTCCCCAGAACCTCCTTGTTCCCTCTGCTTCCCAACCACCATAAGGTAGGCAGTCTTTCTGGCTGGGACTTTTTCACCGTGCCATTTCTGCTTTGCAGCTGGCCAACCATAGGCTGAACCATGAGCCTCCACCATATGCAGGAACATGTGTGTCCTAAGTAAGGAAAACATGTCCTTGAGGGGGAAATGTTATGCCCAAAGTGTCATTTTTGCTTGAGATCTCCATTCCAGTTTGTAGTTAATCTTTGGATGAACTCACTCCTCAAAATACCCTTCCTAGTTAACCATAAAACCCACAAGGGAGGAACAAATGGTTACTTCAAACAACAGACATGTTGACCCCTGACCACATCCTATTTGATTAATGACCCAGGTGTTTGAGAAAGATCTTAAGGCACTCCTGCAAACTTCCAAGGGAAGTAAAATTGTGGAGTTCCTGTGGTTACTGAGGAATTCGTAAATGTATAAAAACTCCTGAGAATAAAGCCTTGGCACTGGTGCCTTAGCTGATTGCTAACCACTGTCTGCTGGATAATAAAGTTTACTTGTATCTGTTTTCATTCTCTGTGAGTCTTTCTTGCAATTCTGCCATAACAGTCTGAATTATTGTCACACATATCTCTAATTGTAGCCAAAACTATTATTTATTTTAATCATTTGTTTTATAAATACAAAGTAAAAAAGTGTATTTTAGGTGATTCCATTATAGAGAGAAGAATATATTCTCATTATACTTACATCAGTCACTTGGAATATGGTCATAAGCAAACTGTTTTCAGTATGTGACTGCAAGATATTGTTACACACAGTGGGAAGTTTTCATATAGATTTTCTCTTTTCTACTTTCTCCTTTAATTTTAGTAGGGACATTGAGAATGGAAGTAGAATTTAATTGTTAATTCTAGTGTACTAGGCTTCTGTTTCAGCAAAGAAAATATTCTTGAAGCAAAGTAGTTTTTTCTGCTTTTAGAAACTTTTAATAATTGTGTATTTTTGATAAAAATTTAATGCTAAATTAAATAGTAAACTCAATGAATTACTACCCCTTATTGAAAATGTTTTTATAGTATCTTTCCAGGGACATTAATGAGTTACTAATAAGTTTCTATTAACTATTTTACTGACAAAGATAATGGATGAATGAATGCCATATCTGAATCACTAAATTTAAGAATCTTTCAGTGTTTTACAATATTTACTTTGGCAAGGTGACTGATCACTTATTCTGTCTCAATTATATAAAGACAGTGCACTGTGAGAAAAAATAAGTCAATATGAAAAGAAGGATCAGGACTTGACGAAAAATAAACAAGCAGAATGCTCTGTGAGGCCAGAAAACTGTCAAATGTTGATAATAAAATTCCGTGCCATGTCTCCCTGTCTGCCAATATCTGAGGCCACAGAATCCAAAGAAAAAGCTGCTACAGGCTCCAATTCTTCATAGAACTCATAACAAGCAGCTTTCACAAGGCCAAATCTTAGAAGTTTGTACCTCAGACTTCACATTTGCTTGTCTGGGAAACAAAATAAGAAATTATTCTTCTACTCTATGTATTTTACAGTGATTCGTCTTGTGTTTCCTCTTGAGTTTTGGCTGCAGTTTATTAACTCTCCACAAGATGAAAGCACAGTCTTTATATGTGGAAGGCTTGTGTACAGCTATGAATCCTCTACTCCATTATTTAGAAAACCACTCTTGGGCAAATTTTAGAATGCCACCCTTCAGAAAGACATCCTTTGGCCACTTTTCTTTCCTTTTTCATGATAAACTAATTCAAGGGATGGAGAGTTTTATTTTCATCCTGGGTCTATGTGATCTGCCTTGTCAATTTTGGATAGGACATCTACTGAATATGACAATTTCCTGCACTTTTTGAAAGGAATATATATTCCTCTCAGAAATGAGTTCTGTAGTGTGTGTGTGTGTGTGTGTATATATATATATATATATATATATATATATATATATATTTCATAAATTTGCCTTTGATGAAATTGAATGAGTTGGGAAATAGAACCAACATGATCAAATAAGAAGTGGAACAAGACTAGAAAAGAGAAAAGGAAGTGAGGCAAAGAGAATTTAAAAAAAGAATGGAAGGGAAAAAATGGAAATAAATCTTCTATAAATGGAGAGGGGAAGGAGGCTTAAAGGAAGAAGAGAGGAATGGAAAAAAAGAAAAATTAAGATTATTATGTACGGATCCAAATTCTCTATGACAAATGTGATCATTGCATATGACAAATATTTACTAATAAAAAAGCAAACAGTTTATCCTCCTTCATTACTGAGTAGTGCTCCATTGTATAAAAAATACACTAGGAGGGCCGGGGATATAGCTCAGTGGCATAAGCACTTGTCTGGCAAACGTGAGGTTGTGAGTTTGATTCCCAGTACCAAAACAAACAAAAATTAAAAACACCAAAACTAGGTAAATGTACATGGATGCACATGTATAAATATCACATTGTTTCTATGTCATGAGAAACTGAAAATGTAATTAAGGACCAAAATGCATAATAGATATTGTGAAACAGGAACAAAGTCTTCATATGGAAAGGGGAGTGTGGAAAGGGGAATGGGAAAATAAGGAAGGGAAATATGCAAAATAAAGAAAAAATGAAAACAAAGCTTTTGTAAATAAGGAGAGGAGAGATTGAAGGAAGGCTAGGGGAAGGGGAAAATAGAATACATATCATGTACAGGTCCAAATTCCCTATGATGCATATAACTATGTATATTTAAAATATACCAATAAACTTAATTAAAAATTTAAAACAGAGAAAGGAATCAATTTAATAAAAAGAATAAATCGTCTTCCTGTTGACTCTGTCTCTTAGTCCTGATGATTATGCTTTCCTTGTAGTACTCTAATATATGTAAAAGTATGCATTGCTACTCTAAACAAAGACACGATGAGTCAGGATGTACAATAACTTTATTGATTCTTTTAAGTTGTTGCTACGTAATGTATTTTACAAATTAATAGCACCTACTACCACATGCTAAGCCAGCTGCCACACACCAATAAAGATCAAGCTGAGAATATTGAATAAAACAATTAAGCTGCAGAAATATACAAGGACAGCACTGCTAAACACGATTCTGGCACCAGCGAGCTGCAGCTATTTTCGGTGTTCACAAATATTTGCTACTCAGTGATTTTTAAATTATTCCAAATGTTTAATCATTCCTTTTTGCTTATAGGGAAATGATATAGGAGTAGATATTTTTATTCTTTGTTATATTTTTAAAATTGATGCCTATTCTTAATATCCTTTATTTGTAGCATACTTCCATTTAGAATCTTACTACCTAAGCCTGGTTTAGGAGACTTTCTCCTCTTGTTTAACTTGTACATGTGTTACTATTATATTTGCTCTATTTTCAAAACTATTTGTTTTACTATCAATATTCTTTACTTTTGTATGAATACCTAGAGTGTATACAATGTATTCTTTTTCAATTTTGACTATTTGTGAAAAATGTTTGAGTTGTTGCTCAGTGAAATTCAATTAGAGAGTTGGAAGATGAGGATTGATATAGAGATAGATTATCACTAGAAAAGCTCTACAAATATCCAAATGGTATACAAAAACTGTCTTCTGATCTCAGCATCATTTGACAAGTGAATAATGCTTGGTTATAAAAATAGGACCAATTCAGTGTTAATCATCTTTCCAAATAGATGTTAACATTTTGGAAAAAATTACATTTTGTGATATATTGCTTTACATTAATTAGACAATTTCCAAAACCAACTTTTTAAAAAAAATCCTATAGCTTTCTTTCTTGTTTCTTGGTGGGGAGGTGCTGAAGATTGAACCCAGGGCCTTGTACATGCTGGAATAGACAATTGTTCTACCACTGAGCTACACTGAGCTCAACAGCATTTGTTTTATCTGTAAACTGAGTTTAAGGATACAAGTAAAGTAAATGTGAACAAAACACTTTTATACAGAATCTAGGAAGATGTTATCCTATTATTAGAAAGAGCATAGGCTATGGAGTCTCACAGACCTAGAGTGTAACACATACAGTGGAGCATCTGGTTTCAAACCCTGATTCTACAACCTGAAGTCAGTAAACCAATCGCTTTGTGAGGATGGTGACAATAATTTTCAGATGTTTGGACATATGAATAAATATCAATGATGAAAATAATCTCTAATATATTTATGATCTGATAACTGCCAGAGGCTAAGTAGTGTCTTTCATACATGATCTGATTTAATCTTGCAACAGTCCCCTGAACTTTGTGTTATTCACATGTTAAAGAATTTTTTTCTGAAAAGACCTGGAGTTTCAGAATTATTCAGTTACTTACTTGGATTTGAATAGAATATAAGTGACAAAATAAGGGTAAGATCTCAGGGCTGTGTGACTTTGTAATTCATAACCTTCAAATGTCATGTGAGTAAATTCCATTGCAGACTCAATAAATTATGAATGATTTAATAATTTTCATACATTTGCAACTGTTGAGCAAGAGAAAAGCACATTCTTGTGTTTCTAATGACTGCAAGATAATACACTTGTTTAAGCAAAATATTTGAGTATAAATTTACCATCTTATATAAATTTTCCTTATCAGTTATTTATGAAGAATGGTGTCATTGTAAAGCATTCAACTGAACTAAGATACTGTAATGATCTAGATTCATGCTATGTAAAATATTACCTCACCCTTAGTGAATCAATTGACTCTTAAGTCCCAAATCTTAAAGCAAACCCCACTTATAATGACATTTGTAATTCATGATTAGGACTGTTTTTATTTGGATGTTTTTAGGAAGAAAAATCTTGCCCTGTCATAGAAAAATCATAAGCTATTTTTGTCTATAGCATTTACAGTTGTGATGGCACTTACCTGTTTATTCAGGATAGATGACCTTAAAATTGGTCAAAGTCCAATGAGTTATTAAAAACTGAGCAATGATTGGTGGCGGCAAGAAAAATATAATTTATACTCGACATCAGAATTATAAATGCAATTGTATTGACTCATGTAATTTACTAAATCCCCAGAAAGTTGTTGAAATACATGGTTTAGGATAAAGTCAAGTCTAAAAAGATTTGGTAGCATATAAGCTGGGTGACTATTAGAGAAATTCTGGAGAGAATTCAAGAAATTTGCATTTTTAAATTAGTATTTCAAAAATTCTAAAGTCAGTTTTAAAATCCAAGGAGAGTTTCAAGAACTACCAAACAATTTGTACCACAGCATCATACTTTTCACTGATTGAACTGAGGTCCAAAGACTGCATAAACACAGAACAGAGGATTAAGAGAGAGGATGTTTGGCCAGCAGATTGCTGTAGCTGCTGGTTTCAAACAGGAGCCTAAAGAGAATTCTTTCTGTGGTCTATTGGCCATTTCAGAACTTTGGAAATGGAATGGTCAATTCATCAGAAAGAAATAGCAGGAGAGTATGGTGGACTTTGAGGGGCCTGCAGGGGAGGGACCCTGGTGCATCGGGACCTGCACAGTGCAGTTGACTAGGGTTACTGGGAGAACATGGAGCTCCTCCCCTATCTGGGGGGCGACTAAAGTGACAGACTTTCAGCAGCCTGAAGGAGAGAGACCCTGGTGCATTGGGACCTGCACTGTGTGGTTGACTCGGGGTGTCGGGAGAACAAGGAGCTCCTTCCCTCTCTGGGGGCAGCTGTGAGTGTGACAGACTTTTGGCAGCCGGAAGGAGAGAGACCCTGGTGTGTCGGGACCTGCACAGTGCGGTTGGCTCAGGGGGCTGGGAGAACAAGGAGCTCCACCCCTCTCTGGGGGGTGGCTGAGAGTGTGGCAGACTTTCAGCAGCCTGAAGGAGAGAGACCCTGGTGTGTCAGGACCTGCACCGTGTGCTTGACTCGGGGTTCCGGGAGAACAAGGAGCTCCTCCCCTCTCTGGGGGTGGATGTTATGCTTGAGCTGAGAATCGAACTTCTCATGTCATCCTGTCCCCTGTCCCGTGTCCCTCCCCCCCCTTAGCAAGTGGGAGGCAGTGAACTACACATTTTGTGAAAAGATTGATATGTTATTTAATATGAGCTGCCCATATGCAAAGATATGGACAACCATTTGATTTGGGAGAGATTGTGAGACAATATGACAGTAGTAAAGATCTCTGGTTGTCTAGCTTTGAAATTTATGCTTTCTTATGTCCCGTTCTGTTTAGCTGTGTTTAATTTTACACCCCTTAAAATAAAATTTAAAAATATATATATATATATGAGAGGGCAAAAGAAAGTGCTCTAAAGCATATAACTGCATGTATGTTTAAGTGTGTAAGATAGATGACCACATTACTGTTTTTGTTAGATTGTTGAGCAGAACTGTTATCAGTCTCACTGTTCGAATGTCTACTTTGTATGCTTTAATTTTGTAACTTGAACAATTACTTTCAAGGATGACAGTATGTGACTTATCAAGTGGTGGATTTCTTAGTGTTTTTGTTTTTTGTTTTGTTGTTGTTGTTCTATTTTTTGCCTTTAGAATTCTGTATTGTTGCTACCCTTTTTCTGTTTTGTTTGGTTATTTTCTTTGTTTTTTCTCTTTAAATAAAATTTAAAAAAAGAGAGAGAGGATGTATTAGTTTAATTTAATGATTTACCAAAAATAATTACTTGGAGCAAGTGACTTCACTTTTCTATCTACTACTGTCTGTTATGAAACAAATGGAAATAATGAGATCATTTTTAAAATCCCATTTCACTAACAAAACTGCAATTCTCTGAACTCTAGTAAATACGTGAAAGAAATTTTCACATCTTGTTTCAGAATATGTAGTTGCAGTTCACAGGATAGAAATGGGCTCAAAGTTTAAAAGATCTTAATAAGAATTGCTGGAAAACCTTATGCACAATTTTCTGGTACATTGTTTACCCAAATGTTTTACAAATAATGGATCACCTTTTTAATGACAAGAAAGAGAATTAATGCAAACTGAGTATATGAATAATGAATTAAACCAGTTAATTATCATATAATACGTTTCAGACTGGTCATTCCCAAAGCATTCAATGGAAAGAAACAAAGAGGAGCATTTGGGTGTCACTGAAACTCACTCTAGGTGACATTATAGGCATGTAGGGTAGATATTGTTTTTCCGTTTTATACATCAAAAGTGGTAAGAGAGATTCAGCTATATTTAAATAATGAACAAAGTCTAGATACTTAGCATTCTATGAAGTCAAATTCAGTGGGGTATTCCAATATGTATGCTATGACATATATCACTATTTGTATTATCTTTTAAATATTTAAGAATCTTTCTGGAATATTCTAACCACATTCTGACTCAGTAGTCTCTTGGGAACTAGTCAGTTCATTAAGATATGAAATCATTAGAGATATTCTATAATCTAAAGGGAATTGTAAAATAGTATTTCCTATGTCTAATTCTCTAAATAATGTTCATTGATGAAACAGTACATAAGTCAGAGAAAATTATATGAAACAATGTAAAAACAAAAGAACAGCAGATTGTGGCATAACACACCTGTAATTGCAGAATTTGGGTCGCTGAGGTAGCAGTTTGCCACAGTTTGAAGCCAGCCTGAGCTACATAGTGAGTTCAAGGCCAGCCTGAACTACATACTAAGACCTTGTCTCAAAATACATACACATACAGGCACACACACACACACACACACACCACATCACACTCACACACAAAATAAAGAACAAAATATGATAAATATATATATATTTATCTATAAATATAAAAAGAAGTATGTAAGACATATAAATCCATAATCAAATTCTTTAGAATATGAAAAAATTTACTACAGTTCTTTGAGTTATTGGTGCTTAGAAAAGCTTTCAAAATATTTTCTCACTTAGAAATATATTTTTTATTGTGAATTTTCTTGGAGTCATATAGACTTAATTTTAAATGCTATTTTTGATACTTTACATATAATTAAGTGCCAAAATTCTTAATTATTATTACATTAATTACTTTATTGGTTATCTCAATCATTTATTTGGAAATGTTAGGGAAAATACCTTCAAATAAGTATTAGGTTGATTAGAAGAAGTAAAAGCCTTTGGTTATACTTCTAAAATATTTAAGTATACCGAGCCATAGATTTTTCATCAGTAAAATAGCAATGCTACTGTGTGATAAGCAGTTATAAAGATGAAAATGATAATAAACATGTAGAACCAAACACATAATATTCATTAATAGCTATTATTATTATAACATGAATTGGTGTTTCCCAATTAGGGAATGTATATTTAAGGATCACCTTGAGCAGTGGAATACTTGCTTGGATAATGTCTGATCTGTTTCAGAATCTGTGAGAGCATTCAAGTTTAGGTATAGATTTTTTTCAATACTGAACAAAAATTATCATCATAGATTCTGGTTAACAGCAAATGGTGATCTAATTTTCTGGATCATACTATTTGTCTCTTAATCTCCCTGAATTCATTCTTTTTACATTACAGATTATTCAGTATAATTCTGAAGAATTTATGCCCTGGTGAACTTTAGCAACATAGCTGCCTGCCATGTCTATAGCTAACATAAAAAGCAATTATAGTTGCTTGAAGTTGGGCAATCCTCTTTATCTTGTGTATGAATAAACAAAGCTCAGAACAATTTTATCTGATTATTTTTTAAGCAGTTGTTCTTACCATAAAATATACTAATTTCTAACTCAGAATAAATAAAAAAAACTAGGTTGAATTTCTATTTTCAGCTTTAAAATTTGTTATCTTATGCCCTTATTGTTATTTTTTAACAAGCTCATAAAAATTAAATTCACCTCTCATGTTCTGATTCAATTTAGATTTTCTTTGATATTAATTTCTTTTAATGATGACTTTCATTGTGAAATTCAATTCAGTATTTTTGAGACTTTTATATTCATCACATTCATGCCTTATTAACAGTCTTTTCACTTCAAACTCTTACCTTTTCTCTTCAGCTTTTGAATTTATATATTTTTTCCCAATTGTTATAATAAATGATTTTCAATGACTTGTTTTCCATTTAATGCAGAAAATATTTGATTATGCTTTATTTCCCCATGAGTGCCAAATTATTTGAGACTAGTGAGTATTTACACTGCCAATATCACTACGCACTTACATCTAGCAAAACATGATTTTTGTAGATTGCTTTTGTCCTCATTTTTGTAATGATCAAATCCCATCCTCAAGTATGGTGCTAAGACATATGATCCAGCAGATACAATGGTACTTGAAGTGTCACCGGCAGTTAAAGATGCTGTTTGGAGTCTTTGCATGTCTCTGTTGGAGGAGTTTGGAGCAAAGCTCTGCCACCATCTTTAGACAACTACTCTCCTTTTGAAAAATATTTTTCTGTTGCATGAAAAACTGATGTGAACAACCAGGAAAACATGAAGAATGAAAATTGGGTTTTTACTGATTATTTTCCTTTTGGTATTGGAGATTTGCTATATATATTCTAGGCAAACAGTTCAATGGTAGACCACAAAATAACATGGGCTTCTTTAAATGGGGGTTCTTGGCTCTTAGCTAGTCAGCCTTTAAGCGAAAGATTACATCTCAATTATCAAGACTGAGGCCAAACTTTGATTCTCCTGTCAGAATTTCTCAGTGTAGTATTAGCTAACAAGCCTTTAATCATCTGTTTGGATTCAAGTGTTCCAATTAAAACTGAAATTTTCTACCATATCATGGGACAATAATGTGGCATTTTTATAAAGTTAGCCCAGTTTGGTCACTGGTGACTATCCTACTCATGGAATGTTGAGCTCTGATATAAAAGATGCTATAAAAGGAATGGAAAATTAAAAGTACAGCACAACAAAAGTTTCTTATTGGATAAGTCATATGTGAGTTTTAATGGCTTTAATATATGTAATTTCTATACAAAAAAAAAAAAGAAAAAAGAAAAACATCTTTTAGCCTGCTACTGGGCCTTACTGGCGCTTGGCCATGGGACACCAGGTTACCAGGAGATCTGAGTTATCTATCATGAACTGGGCATTTTCTGAGACATCAACTCATAAAGTTACACATGCACAGCAACAGTCCTTCACTACATAGAAATGGTACATACCTGATCGAGCCAGATTAGGTAGGCATATATGAGTTAAATGAAGAAGTTCCCCAAATGTGTATGGTTCCTATTTCTGCTTCATTGTCTTCTATTTACCAGCATGCAATTATGGTCTCATAGGGTGTACCATATGACAAGCTATCAGAAGCAGAGATGGCTAGGGCCTGGTTCATGGATGATTCTGTATGTTATGCAGGCATTATCTGCAAGTGGACAGCTGTAGCATTCCAGCCCCTTTCTAGGCTGTCCCGAAAGAATAATGAAGGGAAATCTTCACAGTGAGCCGAACTTTGGTTAGTTTACCTTAGAGTACATTTTGCCTGTAGGGAAAAATAACCAGATACACTACTCTATACCGATTTATGGGCTGTAGCCAGTGGTCTTAATATCTATGTAAACTTGGATAAGATACTCAACAGTTCTTTGTCTTAATTACTTCCACTATAAAATAAGGAACATAATACTTATACTTGTAAATCAGAGTAATTCCTATTTAAATTTCTACTCTTTTCATTAAAAAGAAATAACTTTCTATAATAGCAGAGGTAAAAAGTGCCAAGTGCAACATTAGTTCCTACACAACTAGTACTTTTAACTACATGGTATTTTTCAGGCGGTAAAGTAATAGCAAAAAATCATTAAAAACATGACATTTTGTATTAATTTGACAATTCTGTCTAGGTTCTGTCACTTATGAACTCTATCTATGACACTGCACAATCCACTTAACCTATGAGTCAGTCTTGTCTCTATAAATGGTTAATGATAACATCTACTCCATAGATTAAAGTTTACAGAAATGAACATGGTATTAGAAGTGCTGATTCCTTGAAACTAATAATACAACATGAACAAAATTAGAAATATCAGGATAAAAATTTTAAAGCATGATGTTATTATTACTATTTTAGTTTTTCCCTTCATAATAAACTGTGTGTCATTTCTTTCTCTTTCATCATTTCTTTGCAAAAATACAGTGAAATAGTGATTTTCTTAGAATTAAATGAGTGGTTGGTTATAGTACAAATGGAATACTTGAACTCTTCTTCACTGACAGTCTTCTCTAAGTTTTAATAAATGTTAGTCTGAGATAAGATGCACTTTGAGGAATTGAAGTAAACATCTCCCATAGCTGCATAAAATAGCTAGGAAGAAACAAGAAGGCTATCATCTTTAGAGTCGTTTGATGATATTTTCAAATAAAATCAGCTTTTAGTGGAAACTTTATGAGACATTACACATGAAATTTATCATTTTTTTCAATACCAATAAAAAGTTAATCTGACTATGTTCATTTACAGTGTTTCCCATCATAATGACAAAGAAAGGGAGACTCATAAAGCTTAAGCAACTTTCCCTCAGTGCAAAGCTAGAAGTCAGTTCACGTCCATGGGACTCCACATTGTAGATCTTTCCCACCACTGACTGCTCTTGCAAGAACAAAAAGAAAACCAGTTTTTCTCCTCCTAGAACTACTAAAAATCACCTAAAAATGGTTGCTGAGTGCTGCTACTTATTCTCTCAAAAAAGAAATCTGTTGGTTATAATAGTCTGAAACCCCTTTGTCAACTTAACATTTCAAATACACTAACAGATGGCTTCTCCCTGCTTTAGGCAGATGACAGTTCAGAAATAAGTAGTGTTGGGAGATTTCTTGGGAATGCTCAGGGACAGGAAAGACAGCTGTCACAGAATATCTTAATTACAGCATTTACAAAGTTATAATTAAGGTAATGGTGCTTTTATGATTATATTAATGTTATGGCCATGATGGTGTTTGATACTGAACTCACTTGGCAAGATAATTTGGAAGTCATTGTGTATTTTAAGGCTACCAACTGTTATATGAGCTTGAAGAATTTTGGCTTTCTGGTAGAAGTAACAATTAAAATGATTTTACAGCTACAATTATTTATAATTTTATTTTTTATTAGTACATGTTTGCAATACATAATGATTATATGCATTGTGGGTAGTTGGTGCATGTATATAAAATATCTGGATTTTTTCTTATCCCCTTCCTCAATCTTTGTCCTCCTGGCTTCTCCCTCCATTTTTTGATCTCCTTTTCATTTGCAAAATTCTAGGTCTCAGATTCCTATTATCTATCTTTTATTTTGCTCTTCAGTTTATTTATACTCTGCATTTGTCATATAAGAGTAACCATGTGATATTTAAGCTTGCATATCTAATTTATTTCAAATAATGTTTTGGTTTCAAGGTGCAAAGGCTGTCCTACAATTGACTCAAGTTTATCTTTCCTCATGACAGAGTAGTACTTTGCTGTGTATAAATAACACATTTTCTTTGTTTTTTCATCAGCTGATGGACATACAGGCCAATTCCTAGATTTAGGTTTTATGAAATGTGCTGCTACAAAAATGGGTATATGTGTGTATCACTATAATATGTGTTTACATCTTTCTGGGAGATACAGAGAAAGGAAATGATTGGGTTGAATGGAATTTCTGGTTTTAGTTTTTGAGGAATTTTCATACTGGATTACATAGTTTCCTTTTTCCATGCAGCCTCACCAGCATTTATTATTCTTTAATTTTTCATGGGAGCTATTCATTGTGGAGAATCTCATTGTTATTTTAATTTACATGTTGAACTTTTCATATGTTTACCGACAATTTGTATTTCCTCTTGGAAGTGTCTATTAAATTCAATTGTCTGGTTTTGGATTGAGTCTTGTTTTGGGGGTGACTAATTTTTTTGAGCTCTTTCTATATTTGAGACATTAGTTTTTTTTTCCTGAGGAATAGCTGTTGAGATTTTTTTTTCTCATTTTGTAGATCGTCTTTTCATTGTTGGTTGTTTCTTTTGATGTATAGAAGCTTTTAAATTTGACATATCCCCATTTGTTGATTGTTGGTAATATTTTCTTTCAAACTGAGATTCTGTTGAGAAAATTACTGCCTATGCCTATGAATTCAAGACTTTTATCTTCCAGCAGATTGTTTCCATTTTAACACTTATTTATTTGGTCCATTTTGATTTTAGTTTGGTACATAGTGAAATATATGGGTTTAAGTTAAATCTTCTCCATATGAATTGCCAATTTCCCCAACACTGTTTGTCAAAGTGGCTTCAGCAGGTTTTTGACACTTTAGTCCGTGAGTAGATAGTTGAATGTGCCTGTTTTTTTTCTGTATCCTATATTCAGTTCCATTTATCTGTACATCTGTTTTTGTACCAGTATCCTGCTATTTCTATCACTGTAGCTTTGGAGTATAACTTGAAATCCGAGATTGTAAAGTCTGCTCTTTGCACTTGTTGCCTAAGATTGCTTTGATTATTCCAGGTCTCTTCTGGTCCCATATGAATTTTAGGATTGTTTTCTCTTGTTATATGAGGAATCCTACTTGTGTTTTCATTGGGATTGTATTAACTCTATATATCTGTTTTGAGACTATGGCCTTTTGACAATATTAACTCTGCTTGTTCAGGAATAGAGGATAGCTTTCCATTTCTGTTGTCCTCTTTTATTTCCTTTTTCAGAGTACTGTAGTTTTTGTCTTGGGAGTTTCACTGCTTTGGCTAACTCTGTTCTGAAGTATTTAATTTTTCTTGATGCTGTTGAGAATGTATTGTTTTCATAATTTCTTTAATATTGATTTTTGTGTTTGGTTTTTTTATCCTGATATACTATTGAATTTCTTTATTAAATCTAAGAGTCTTTGGTGGAATTTTTTGGGTCTTATATGTAAAGAAGTGTGTCATCTGCTGGCAAAGACATTTTACCTTCTTCTTTTTCTATACATATCCTTTCTATTTCTTTCTCATGCCTGGTTCCTCTGGCCAGTATTTCAAGTACTTTATTGGACAGGAATGGTGACAGTGAACATTCTTGTCTTGTTCCTTAATTTACAGGGAAAACTTTTAGTTTTTATTCATTTAATATAAAGTTGGCAGTAGGTTTTTAAAAAATGTCTTATCAGTTGAGGTAAGTTCCTTCTATATCTGTACACACTATGTTTGCACACATTTTATACAGTAATAGAAGTGTTTTCTCATGAATTTATAGTAGACTTTTTCAAACTCTTTTCCTGGCTCTATTAAGATAGCCATGTGATTTTTGTACTTGCTTCTTCTCATGTGATGTATTTTGTTTATTGATTTGAATATGTTTAACCATTCCCACATAATTGAGAGGAAGCCTATATTAGAAGCACATTTTGTCAGGAAATATGAATGGGAAGTTGTAGAAATGTATATAGTACACAGTTAGTGCAGAATTATCATGGAATATACTGGATCAGTGCTCTTAGAGTTTAGGTTGTACAAGTGTTCATATACATATGCTTTGTGATCTTGGGCAAGTCATTTTACCTGATTTTGGTTTACATTTTTTCAGTTAAATGGGGTGATGTGAATATCTAACTTTCTGGATTGTTACATTAGAGCCATTTAGGTTACAATTAAATCCTATTAATATACTTTGGTTTGTTTCATGCAAGAAACAATAAAGTCTATTGTATTTGAATATTTAAGTGAAAGCTATTTGAGAATGAGATGGAAGGGGGCCGGAGGTTTAGCTCAGTGGCATAAGTGCCTGCTTGGCAAACGTGAAGTCATGAGTTCAATCCCCGGTACCAAAAAAAAAAAAAAAAAAAAAAGGTGGAAACTTTGAATTCCAAATGTGTCACTGATTCAACCAAATTAGTATCTTATGATTTTTTTTAAAAAAAAATCTTATATTTTCTCCTTTCTGTTATTTGAAGTAGAATATATGAGATGAA
>PVJX010028282.1:0-24020 GCA_004027295.1 Dolichotis patagonum | reverse complement strand
CCCAGAGTCCCATGCAATCAGAAGTGGGGTTTCAAAAAGTTTGGAGGATTGATGTAGGATGAAATTGCATGATACAGCTCACTTAAGCAAGGAGATTTGATTAGCAATGCCCACTGAGCTCATGCCTTAAAAGAATATATCTCTCTCCTTGCTGCCTCTGTTCTTTCTCTGCTTCCCATACAACATAACATGAGCACCTCTCTTCCACCCTGTTTTTTTCCTACATAGATTCTTTCTTGGAGCCAGCTAACTCTGGACTGAAACCTCTAAAAACTATGAGTAAAAATTACCCTCTTCTCCTTTAAGTTGTAGGTATTAGGTACTGTCTTCCAGTGATGAGAAAGTAACTAGGACATGGGATAATGTATCATGCTTGAATGGAAGAAAAAAAGGATGAGAAGTGTCTAGTTTGATGGATATCATAATGAAATGTTCATAAATTTCACAAATGCATCTACTGCATGTTGATGAAGCCATAAACATTCATCTTGCAAAACTGCTCTGCTGAAATGAAAATGAGTGTATTCAGTGTATAATTAAAATATGCCAGTGTAATAGACTCACCCTCATATTACTATTTGATTAGCAAAGGAAGTTCTTAAGGTTATTTTTAGAGTATAACATTTAAAAGATGTCTTTCCTATGAACACTATAGTATGATTTGATTTTTTTTTTGTGCCAGGGATCAAACTCAATGTAGTGCTTGCCAGGCATGCATTTATGCTGCCAAGCTAACTCCCCAGCCCCATAGACTATGATTTTTAAAAGGTAGTCTTACAGATCATTATTCTGTCATATTACTTAGCCTTACTTCACATTATATACTCTCCATAAATTTCTTCATGTTTTGATACTGCCATGGTATTTGGATTTCGTTCTTTATTTCTTTTTCTTTCTTTTTCCTTTTTTTTTTTTTTTGGTACTGGGGATTCAACTCATGACCTCGCACTTGCCAGGCAGGTGCTTAAGCCACTGAGCTAAATCCCCAGTCCTGGATTTCTTTCAATTATGACATTTCCCAGATATATGGGAGGACATTTTCATTTGTAGATGATAATTTCTCATATTTTTTTACATAATCTATGAATAACTCAATTAGATTTCCTCCATTGTATTACATCATAAAGTAGTGCTGAAGCCTTTGCTAATTGCTGGGCCTGTGGAGATGTTTTCTCCTGAAAACAAAGGATATAATTGTGCAGTCCCCCTGGGAGCCATCCACACAGACTGAGTAGGTGAAGGACACAAAGACTGAAGTAGGTGAAGGGCACTTAGGTGGCCATGTGGACTGCAAGGCTCACTGCCCCGGTTGATGGAGAAGCAGTGACAGAGAGGAGTAAAGGCAGCTTTTCAGTATTCTAGGGAAATCTGACTGAAAGATTTGGTTAAAATGACAATTCCCTTTTTTATGTAATCAGTGACTTCCTAGAGATTGCATAACTAGCATCCAGTTCACCCCATAACCACTTATATTATAAAATGCCATTATGTGCTTTAAAAAATGTATTATTCATTGCGTTTTTGGTACCTGGGATCAATGCCAGATTCTGTACATGTTAAGCAAGCACTCTAATCTGAGCTACTTCACAGCTCTAAAATACTGTTTAAATTCATCTTATTTTGATTTTGCCCTCTTGAAATATAAAACCATACAGGTTCACTGACTCAGAGGCCAAGATACTAGTTAAGCACATGGCTCGTTTTTGTGTAGACTTTTATTTTGTTTCTACGAAGACCCCTCAGGTGCCTGCATTGCTCTTTCCCATTTCATGGCAGTCATGAGCACAGCACCTGAGCAGTGCCCTGCTCTTGGCAGCACCTGAAGACACTGGGAGGAACTTTAGCTTTTCCAGTCATTGCCTGTGTTGTCCTGCAGCTCCTCGCACAACTGCACAGTGATAAATTTTCACTTTAATTTATGGAACAGTTCAATAAAGTATACTTTGGTCATTTAATGTCTTTAGTTCAGTGATGATAGGTATATCTATATAAATCTAAGTCTATCTTAATAGTAAATAATATTTAAAGTTTTACCTCTAACTAAATATCATTTCTTTTTGTATTTCTTTTTGGAAAGATTGTTATGTTTATTATAGAAGGACTTCTTATAGCTGGCTTTTTCTTTACAATAAAGAGTGATTGTTCTACAATCCAGATTAGGTAAGTCATTTTATCTCTTGATTCTGGAAAATGCTGTCACTTTGTTTAAGCTTATGGATATCTATTGAGAATTTTAATGTGGGACAAGTACAATATATTATTATTTTATTGTAGTGAGATGAGTTGATACACAAATACTGAACAAAATGGTTTACTTTCTGTGTCATACCTATACATATGTATGTACTTTAAATGTATTCACAACACCTATTTTCATTTTTAAATATTTTATATGTATAGTTCAGTTGAATCAAGTACATACACATTGTACAGCTAACATGACCATCCAATTCTATAGCTGCTTTTTATCTTAGCAGAAAGAATCTCCATGTCCAGTAAAACAGCAATTTCTCATGCAAACCTATCCAAGCTGCTGATGAATACAATTCTTTCTGTCTCTGAATCTGACTACCTTGGGGACCTTACATGTATGAAGCTACAGAGTATATGGGTGTGTGTGTGTGTGTGTGTGTGTGTGTGTGTGTGTGTATACGTGTGTGTGTGTTTTATTTCACCAACCATGTGTCCTCAGGCTTCACCAAAGTTTTAACTTGTCTTTGAATGTTATTCCTTCTTAGAATTGAGAATAGTCCATTGTGTGAGGCAGAAATTTAGCCGTTAGCAGGCCTAGAGACAGGTAGCTTGTGTTTACATGAAAATCAAAGAAGACAAGATGTTGCTTTTCCTTTGCCTTATGAATCATTAACTATAGGTAAAATTCACAAAAGCCTGTGGTTCAGACTTTAGCTCATTTCAATATAATATCTGGTGAGCATGCTGCAAAGATCCAGGACTTATACAAAGTCCAGACCACGTGTGAAGTTTTAGAAAACCTTAGGGCCTCAAAGCATACAGGAAATACCTATGTAGAAAGTATACCAACATTTAGAAATTCAACATTTAATTCATAAAATAATATGATAACCTTAGATAAAGGGAAAGATAATTCCTGCCAATCTCAATTCCAGGTCATAGGAAGAGTTTGAACTAGTGTCTGCTTCTATTTTTTCCTTTTTATCTCTCTTTCTCTTCATTTTCCTTGGAACAGTTCTCCATTCTTTGTTTCTGTTTGTTCAGTTAAACATTACACCATTTCTGAAAAGTCCTGTGATTAGAAAACTAACCTAACTATGATTAAATAGCTGACGTGTTTCCATTTCTGCTCTATCCTGACAGAGTCTGGATGTTCTATGTGTTGACAGCCTCCCATTGTTTTCCCTGTGTGTCTGCAGTGCAGCTCTTTCTGGGAGAGAAGAAGCTCTTTATGTGAGTAGGGCTCTATTCTTAGAAGGGCCTTCTGGGCATGTTGGGAAATGTTTACATCCATAATATGGCTAAGAATGTCTGGGCATTACTAGTGTTTTGTAACATTATCCTCATTTACTTGTTTAGTTCTCAATCATAAATTATAAATATTTGTCATTAATAAAACAAAATTTTAAATTTGGTTGAAGTTACAAATATTTATTGAGATAATACAACCAAGGACAAGGTAAGTTGGAGCTTTTGTGCAGCCTGATACCAAGTTATAATGGTTGAGAGTTTAGAGTTTGTTTAGAAAAGGCCGATGGTGTGGAAGAAGCAGTGATAAATGTGTAGAGTCTTTGGTGAATTTCCGTGGGCTTGGATAAGACTAAACAGTACAGCTGTCATCAAGTTGCCTTTGGAAGGTCAAGATGACAAAGAATGTGAGCAAGTTAAGCCACAGTGTGCGGAGGTGTGGAAGAGCCAACAGTTGCTTTCCAGAAAACAGAAGAATGATTTTTGTGTTTTTCAAAGATGGAAGAGATTTGCCCTGCTTTACATACCAAGCACAGGAATCACCAGAAAATGAAGGAGAGAAAAGTGTAGTGGAGGAGTTTAGAATTATGAGAGAAAGATGTCAGGAAGAGGAAAGATTAGGAAATGGCAGCTGACAGGACGAGGTGGGTTAGAAGTATAATCGCTAAATGAAGAAGTCTTTTATCTTTTAAACATGAGTATGGTAGAAGTAAAAACAAGGTAGCGATCTGAAGCTGCATTAGAGGTCTTGGAGAATAATAATATTATCTTCTTCTTAATCACAAGTGAGGCCAGGAGAGTCCTCATGGCCACTGAGATATGCACTTGAAGCACTGCTCTCCACAGAGAGCCAGCATCGGAGGAGAAGCACGGTGTCTGAGGAGAGTGTGGGGACATAGACTGTGCACATCACAGGGATGGGGTTCTGAAGACAGTGTATAGTACAACAGGAGGGATTTGTAATGCGAGAGGACATCAGTGAGTGTCTCCTGTGGCTATGATCCACAAGTGCTGGCATTGAGAGCCTAAAGGGTTATGGGTAGCATAGGGGATGTGGGAAGGTCTCATATTATACATGTGGCAGCAGAAATCTGTAGAGAAACACTCTCACCTGTTGGCATATGATTTATTAAATTATCAAGGATTTATAATCTGTCTTTGTCTTCTGTAGGCACGAGTATATGAGTGGATACTACAGAGAGTCATCTTATTTCCTTGAAAAAGTGTTATGTAATTTGCTACTCAGAAGGTTGTTGCAAAGTTTTATCCTTACTGTCATAGTATACAGCATAATAGGTAAGTCAGAAGACAAAGAAGTTGTGTCTTTAGTCTTGTATATGAGGTGAAACCAGTTTCCTTTTGTCAGGACTTGTATGATTCTCAAAAATGCAGACCAAGTCACAAGCTTGGAATCCTGTAACCACCAATCATGCACAGTGTAAAATACCTACTCAACATGGAAGTTATTCCCCAGTCTTTTCCAACTGAAAATTTGAAACTATTTATAGAATTATATTTTATTAAGACACCCATTTATTTTGACTCATCCTCAAATCTGGAAGAAATTTGTAAGAGTTTTTGAGTCTGTGTTGCAAATATTTTGACCTTTATTGCATAATAATTTGTATTTTTTTCTATGTTTCTCAGCATACATATATATCTACATAAAAATAAAATTTATATAGGTATTTAATAATGCTAATATTTCTATCTGTAAACCTATATGTATCATCTAATTGCATATAAATAATATATATATAGTGAGAGACATCAAAATTTCAATATACGCATGTATTTACTGCCTTTCCCATTGTCTAATGAAAGAAGATGACTTTGTGATTTATTGAATTAATGGAAATATTTGTTTCATGAATGCAGAAAAATTCCCTTGTGCAGTATACTCAGTGTTTGCCACTCATTGCACAAACAAACACACAGAAGTACATATTTATTAAGACCAAAAAGGATATAACCATTAATAAAGTTTAAGTATTTCTTTATATTAATAAAACTGTGTCATAAAAAGTTAGAACTATCATACAGACTCCTAGACTACTGACTATTATTGTACCTAGTTTGCAGTCTTTAGACTGTTTGAAAAGGTCACTCTTATTTACAAAGTAATTTGTGATGTTTTGTCATCCTGCTTTGGAGACACTAAAGCTTCAGTGAGACCATGTAAATCTGTTCCTAGTTTCTACACTTATGCAGTCATAGCAAACAATAAGTTCTGTGGAAATGTTAAGTGAATGTGTTATTGATGAGTTTCCTGTGAGAGAACACAACAGAACTCTTACCAATTTTCTTGTCCCTAACACTCCATTTTAGGAATCAGAAATGGTCCATTACTGCCTGTACTCAAATACAGGTGCTATATGGAACGATGCCTTTGGAGTAAGTGTGAAATAAAAGTTTGCTAATTTTCTTCATTTCCTCCCAGGGGACAGCAAAATTGGCAAGCTAGTGTACCTCATCAAATGGCTACTTTTTTCATCCTGTTATTAGATTTGACAACTCTGTAATGCTACACAATAAACAAACACAAATATGCAACAATGCAGGCGGCTGGACTAATCCTTTTTTTTCTTTCCAAGAATTGAATCCAGCAGTGGAGGCTTTCTCCATTATGGTGCTTACCCTTTGGATGGTGGCTTGTTCAGCTGATTCTGTGGTGCTGGCCGTAACAGTAGATCAGAGTGTGCTGAAGCCCATGACAACATTTCTCATGAACAGATACTTTCGATATATGCTGGTGAGTAGGAACTGTGCATCCTTGTGAGAGAAATTTTTTCATTGTTCTTTCTTGCACAGTAACTATCATGTAAATCTTGCTTTGAGGATTTTGTACATGGAATATTGATACTTTAAGGAAATGTTTATGTTGAAATAAAATCTATAAGGGAACTTAACAGCTTTCTTCAATACTCATATTCAACCTTTTTTGGCCTCTGTTCTCAGGTAGTTATTATAACTTGGGTAACATGTCTTTACTCATTAGCTTTTGTTATTGTAGTTTTTGAGACAAGATCTTGCTGTCTAGTTTAGGCTAAGCTTGGACTCACTGTGCAGACCAGGCTGTCCTTAAATTTGCAACAATCCTCCTGCCTCAACCTCCCCAGTGCAGAGATCACAGGTATGTACCATCATGCCCAGCTTGCTGACTAGTTTTTGTTGCTGTTGTTGTTTTTCAATTTTCTTTTCTTTTTTTTATTTTAAAAAAGCATACAAAAAATACAGAAGAAAAAAAACCAGGGAATTAACACTAGTTAATATATTGCATATTGTTATCACCAAACCAGTTGTTCAGGTTACAAAATCTACACACAAAAGTGACCAGTGAAGGAATGACAGCACAAACTGTTCATTTTGACGAACTAAGAGAAATTAGTAGTATAGTTATCTATCTAGCATACATATGGATACATATATATATATATATATATATATATATATATATATATATATTTACCAACATACATATAATCCTTTCCTTTCTTCTTTTTTCCTTTCTCCTATCCCAGTAGTTCTGGCACTTTTTTTCCCTTTCATTATTACAGTACCTATTGTATATTTTGGATCTTACTATTCTTTCAGATTTTTATTTTTTATTATTCTTTTTATACGAGGGAGACAATATGATATTTATAAATGTGAGTTTGCTTTATTTAATTTATGAATATGGTCTCAAGTTGCCTTCATTTACTGTAAAAGCCTCAAGATCACCCATTTTATAGCTGAGTAATATTCCCTTATATCAAAATACCACATCTTTTTCATTCATTCTGCAGTTGATGGGCATTTGGGTTGCTTCCAAGACTTAGCTGTTACAAATTGTGTTGCTATTAACATAGGTGCATATATATCACTGTGGCATGACCTTTTCAATTTTTCTGGGAAAATACTCAATGGGAATCGCTGGATTAAATGGGACTTCAAATTCTAGTTTTTTGAGGAATCTCTACACAGATTTCCATTGTGGTCACAGTAGTCTATACTCCCACCAGCCATGGAAAAGTGCTCCTTTTCTTTATAGCCCTACCTTCACTTGATATTTGTTAATTTCTTGATGGCAGCCATTATTTCTGGAGTGAGATGGAATCACAACATTGTTTTAATTTGCATTTCTCAAATGACCAGTGATGTTGAGCATGTCTTTGTATTTCTTTGCCATTGGTATTTCTTCATCTGAGATGTGCATCATCATTTCAGATGCCCATTTTTGGTTGGGGTTTTGAATTTGAGAGAGCTTGATGTTTTCAATTCTTTATATGTTTTATATATAATTGCTTTGTCTGAAGGACAGCTCGCCAAAATAATTTCCCACTCTGTGGGTTTTCTCTTCACTCTTTTGGTAATTTCTGTGAAAGTGCAAAAACTTTTTAATGAGATGAGATCCCAATTGTTGATTCTGGGATGTATATCACATGCAGTTGACATTTTGTTCATGATCTCTGTGTCTATCCCTATGTCTGCAAGATTTCTATTTTGTCTTCCAGTAGATTTAGTGTTTATATTTTAATATTTAAATCTTTGATCCATTTTGAGTTTAGTTTAGTGTGTGGTGATAACCCTAGGTGGAAAACTAGTTTTTCAACCACCATTTATTAAATAGGCTGTCTTTCTTCCAGCGAATATGTTTAGCCGCTTTGTCAAAGGTTTGGGGGCTAAGTATCTTTGTAGTTGTGTTTTCATCTTCTAATCTGTTCCATTGATCATTAGGGTTGTTTTCTTGCCAGTACCATGCTGATTTTCTCACTGTAGCTTTGTGGTATAATTAGAAGTAAGGGAATGTGATGCCTCCTGCCTTGCCATTATTGCCCAGGAATGCCTTTGGTATTCTAGGTCACCTGTTTTTTTAAATCAATTATAAGAATGTTTTCTCTAGATCTGTAAGGTATGTCAATGATATTTTGATTGGGATTGCATTAAATCTGTATAACAGTTTTGGGAGTATGACCATTTTCACAATGTTGGTTCTTCCTATTGAAGAGCAAGGGATATCTTTCCATTGTCTAACATTCTCTTCAGTCTCCTTCTTAAGAATACTATATTTTTCAGAATATAGATGTTTTACATCCTTTGTTAGGCTGATTTCCACATATTTAAGTATTTTGCATGCTGTTGTGAAAGGTTTCATTTCCATAATTTCTCACTCAGTGAGTTTTTTACCTGTGTACAGGAATGTTTTTGATTTTTGTATGTTGACTTTGTATCCTGATACACTGCTGAATTTGCTTATTAATGCGATTATTCTTTTGATAGAGTTTTTGGGATCTTCTATGTAGATTATCATGTTGTCTGAAAATAGTGAGAATTTAACTTCTTCTTTTCTATCCTTATTCCTTTTCTTTCCCTCTCTTGTCTGATTGTTCTGTCTAATATTTCCAGCACTATATTGAATAGAAGTAGTGATAGTGGACATCCTTGTCTTTTTCCTAATTTTAGAGTGAAAGCTTTTAGTTTTTGTCCATTTAGTATAATGTTGTCTGTTGGTTTGCATTAGTTGGCTTTTATCAGATTGAGGTAGATACCATCTATTCTGAGTTTCATAGGGTTTTGATCATGAACAACTGTTGGACTTTATCAAAAGCTTTTTCTGCACCTATTGAGATGATCTTGAGATTTTGTCTTTGACACTGCTGATATGCTGTATTACCTTTGTTGATTTGCATATGTTAAACCATCCCTGAACTGCTGGGATAAATACCACTTGCTTTTATTGCATCCTGTAGCTTCTGGTATGTTGTATCTGCATTTTAATTTAATTTTCAGTATTGTTTAATTTATTGTTTATTTTCCTCTGTGACCCATTGATTGATCAGGAGGATGTTACTTAATTTCTGTGTGTTTATGTTGTTTTCATATTTTCTTTTGCCATTAACTTCCAGTTTCATTGTACTATGGTCACATAATATGCATGGGATAATTTCAATTCCTTTGCATTTACTTAAGCATGTTCTACAGGCCAGTATGTTCCATTTTAATGAACATCTCATGTGCAGCTGAGAAGAATGTATATTCTGATGTTTTTGGGTAAACGCTCTGTAATGTCAAGCCCATTTTCTCATGTTTGATTCAGTTCTGTTATTTCTTTGCTGACTTTTTGTCTAATTGGTCTGTCTCCTTGTGCCAATGGGATATTAATATTTGTGGTATATCATTAGGTGCTACCATATTTGGTGCCTATAGAGTTATGATATTTATCTCTTCCTGTTAAACATTTCCTCTAAGAAGTATGTAGTAACCTTCTTTATCTCTTTTGATCATTTTTGGTTTGAAGCTCTTGGTGTCTGCACACAGATTAGTTCTATGTGCTTTTTTCTAGGTTCCTGTTGCATGGAATATTGTTTTCTATTTTTGACTTTCAGTTTATGAGTTTTTTTTAAGTAAATGTGTTTCTTGTATACAACATATTGTTAAACCTTGTTTCTTGATTCATTTTGCCAATCTGTTTCCTTTCTCAGTGAGTTGCAGTCATTTGCATTAATACTTGTAACTGCTAGATATTAATTTATCTTTGTTATGTTATTTTTCTGCTGTTCATTCCCTGATTTACCCCTCTGTTTAACTGCTTGCACTACCTGGTGGTTTCTTTATGTTGTTGTGCTGGAAATTGTGGTCATTTTTGTCTCTATCTAGAATATCCTTCAGGTGTTAATTTGGCAGACATGAATTTCTTCAGTTGTTCTTTATCATGGAATTATCTTATTTTTGCTCATATTTTGAAAGACATTTTTGTAGGGTATGCCAATTTGAGTTGGAGGGTGTTTTATTTCATAGTTTGAATTACTTTACTCTGAGCTCTCATAGACATTAGGGTTTGCATTGAGAATTTAGCCATGAGTTTAATTGACTTTCCTTGATAGGTCATCTGTTTCTTTTTTTCTAACAGCTTTGAATGTTCTTTTTATGCTGGATCTGGGATTTTGATTATGATATGTCTGGGTGTAGATTTATTTTGGTTATGGTTATTTGGAGTTGCATATGCCTCATTTATCTGAATATCAGCTTTTGTTTCCACATTTGAGAAATTCTCTGGTATTGTTTCCCCAAATAGTTTCTTTTTTATGTCATTTGCATTGACTTTTGTATTTTCATGACAATTGCATTCTTATATTGTTTCCTTTGCATCAGCTTAGAAGTCTTCAATTGTTATTTCATGGTCGATTGTTATTTTTAAGAGATCTTTCTTTTTGTGACCTCTAACCACAATCCTGTCTTTAAGGACTGAAAATGCATCTTTAGCTTCATTTAAGTGGTTTTGCCTCCTTTCAGTGGAATTTTTAATTTCGTGGATATCTCTTTGAATCTATTTCATGCATTCTATTTCTCCTATATTGTTCATTCAAGGTTTCCATAATTTCCTCTGCTCCTGTGTTTAAAAAAAATCTGTGTCTTATCTATCTTTGCTGAGAGATTCTTTCATTAAAGTTGTCATTTTTTTTTCTACCTGAGAGATTATTTCTGATCTGATTTTCTCTATAGCCTTGTGAATTTGTTGCTTAACTACACTTGGTATCTTTTCAGAAATTTCAGGTGCAAGTCTTTCAATGTCTTCCACGTTTCTGTGTCCTGTCCTTCTTCCAGATGAGCTGGGTGTTTGAGATTGCATTTTGCTTTTTTATTTTGTCATTTTCACTTCTTGGTTCATATTTCAGTCTTTTCAGTTTCGCTAGTCTTGTCTGCCCATTGTGTGTCTTACAGTTCTTTTGTGTGGCTGACATTCACTGAGTTGCTGTGCCCCACAAGGAAGAGTCAATGGCCTGAATTCCTCCTGCAGGGCCTGTTGAGTGAGTCCTGGGTTCTTCCTGAGTGGTTAGCCTAGGGGTATTCATGTGAACCAACCCTTAGCTCTTACTGTTACTGTGGCTTCAGAATTTCTACACTGCCAGACCTACCTGACCATGATATGGGTCCCAGACAGGGCCTTACTGTGTCACTGGGGACTTTCAGGCCCAGGCAGATTCCTCCCAATGCTGGTGGCCTCATTAGTGCTCTTGTCAGCCTCCAAAGTTCATCCAGTAGGGGGAAGCTGATGGTGCTGTCACCTGTTGCCAAGGTCCTCTGAGAGAGGAGAGGGGTGGCTGAGACTCCTGCTGACCCACTGCTGTCCTCTGCATGGGGAGAGGATTCACTGACAGTCTCTCCTGCTTACTGAGGTCCCTCAGGTGGGGGGAGGAGTTGCGATCTCTTTGTAGCCTTCTGAATTCATTTGGTCAAAGGGAGGGGTCATTGATGCTCTTGTCTAATTCTGAGCTCCTCCAGGTGGTGTAGAGGGGTTGCTGAGGTTCTCATTGGCTCACCAAGTAACAGCAAAGTGAGGAAGGGTCACTGACATTGTTGCTGGCTTGTGAGCTCCTCTGGGTAGGGGGAATGCAGAGAAATTTAAAAGTTCCTAGTAGCTAAATATTCTGGAAACACCACATATGACAATCTGTGAAAGTTTTAAGAAGGATGTTTACAGTTATGAGTGCCCACTTTGAACAAAGAAAGCAAGGTTCAATAAGTAACTTAATTATACTTCTCCAGTTACTAGAAAAGCAACAGCAAATCAGGCCCCAATCCTATAGAAAAAACTAAAAGATAGAACTGCAGAATAAATTGATAAAATTATAGCTTTAAAAGAATACAAATAATCTATAAACCAAAAATTTATTTATTTGAAATGATGAATGATTTCACTAAACCTTTTCAGAAGTTAGGAAAAGAGGGAGAAAGCCCAAATTAAGAAAATTAAAGGTAAAAATTTGAAATTACAGTGGACTAAAATTACAGCAGACTGAAATCCAGAAGATTATCAGAAGCTACTTTCAATGTTTATGTTGCAATCATTTGAAGAGTCTGGCAGAAATGGTTCAATTCCTAAATATATATGAATTACCTAAGGTAAGCCCAAAATCTAAGCATGTAAATAACAAGTGATGAGCTCAAAATTATATTAAACAACTCCAGTTAAGAAAAGTGTAGGGACCAGATGGATTTGTAGCTGAATAATATCAGACCTTTAGTGATGAAGTAACACCAATGCAGCCCTCTAATTTTCCCATATAATAGAAGGAACATGTTTCCTCCCGAATGGATTCTATGACAGCAGCATTATCCTAATGTAAAAACAGATAATGACTCCAAAATAATGGAAAAGCTACAGACCAATATCCTTCATTATCATAAATGCAAAAATCTTCAGGCCCTCACTGGCAAAATTCAACAGCATATTAGCTAAATCACACATCAAGATCAAGTTGATTATGGCTGGGGATATCAGTGGTGCAGTGCCTGCCTGGTAAGTACCAGGTCCTGAGTTTGATTCCCAGTACTAAAAAAAAATAATAATAAAAACAAAAATAAAAACAACCAAAGTAATAAACCCATCGAGTTGATTTATCTCAAGAATGCAAGAACATATACAAATCAGTAAGTATAATGCATCACATAAATAAATCCAAAACTAAAAATCATATGATGATTTGATGTATGCTGAAAAAGCCTTTAACAAAACCCAACATTCACTCCTGTCCCTTACGTATTGTATTGTAAATGGGTATGAAATTATGTTTTCTCAAAATGACAAAATCCACATCTGTCAGACACACAGCAAATATCATGTTTAAATGGGGAAAACAACTAAAAAAATTTCCTCTAAAGTCTTTAGGGAGACAAGAGTATCTACTCCCGAAAAAATTCCTATTCAATAGACAGCTTGAAATTTTAGACAGGACAATCAGTAAGGAGAAAAAAAAAGATATAAATAGTAAAATGAAGCCTAATTATTCCTTTTGGCAAGTGATATGATTCTTTACATACAGTACTCCCAAAACTCCACCAGATGTATTTTAGATCTGACACACAAGTTTAGAAACGTGGTTGTATGCAAAATCAGTGCACGCACAAAAAATTAGTGTTCCTGTTCATCAATGATGAAGCCACTAAAAAGGATTTCAGAAACCATAATTTCACTAATGCTTCAAAATTTAAATGCACAGAAATCAATGTAACAAAAGAGTTAAAAGCCTTACCTAACAGTACTTTGAAGAAAGAAATTGAAGAGGACAATAGACAATGGAAAGATGTCCCTTGTTCTTGGTTTGGAAGTGGAAAAATTTTTTCCAAGTGGTCATAAAAGAAATCTATACATTAAATGCAATCCCTACTTAAAAGCAATATTATTCAACAAACTGAAAAAAGTAATTGTGATTTCATTTCAGATAAAATAGAATCAAAATAGTCAATGCAGTCCTCAGGGAAAACAGGAACATTGGAAGCATCATTACATGTATTTCAAATCATACTAGAAGGAAGTAGTTTAAAACAACAACAATATACTATTGCACAAAACACAAATGCACACCATTAAAGGAAGACTCAGAATGAAGCACAAACACTGACTAACAAGGATGCAGAGGAAAAGGAAAGTGCCTATATTGTTGTGGGGAAGATTAGCCTCTGTGAATATTCTGCAGATAAGTGCCCAAACTGCAACCCAAACTCCCTTATGTAGCACAAATGGCTGACATGTCAATTAAACCTGAATATTGACGTTTTAGTTTAGAAAAAACAACTCATACATTAACATCTTTCCCTGAAAAGAAAAACAAATAGCACCATAGTTTGCTGCTAATGGACTCAAATCATTTGAAATATCATTTAACCCAGTAACACAACCTGTGTGTAATCCAGAAAGAATTATGAATTGCATACTATTGTGATATGTGCATAGCCATGTTCATATCAGAGCAGTTCACAGTGGCTAAACTGTGACATATCCATTAACAGAAAAATGGATTAAGAAAATGTGGTGCATATATATACACTATGGGATATTCCTTATTGTAATCATCCCAAATTTTGTGTATAATTATCTAAGTACTATCATCCTTGTTTTAGTCTTCCTTATAACCCAAAAAGTTATATTTATAATCCCATTGAGATGTTATTGGAATCCCGGCAAGTTAATTCCAATCCACCACCTCCAATGCAACCCATGCTGACAGTAAAGACAACAAGACATATTCTAAGTTAAGGGCAGCCAAGGGTCCTAAATCTAGTTCTCATGAGGATGTGCAGACAGAGGCCCTTATCCAAGGCCTGTCCTAGAATTTATTATCCTGTGAAGAAGGGGGTGGCTCAAGGATAAGTGACAGTGAGGATGGTGGGAACTAGGGAGTACTTGAGCTGGCTAGCCAGGTGGGGAGAACCGCAGCTTTGCAAAATGCACAAATAAGGATATGCAGAATGATCAATTTGCATAATTAAATTAAGGTAGCAAATAAAGTGTTTTAGAAGACTGTTGCTTTGGTTTTTGATATGTAAATTTTTTGTCTTGGTGAGTTATATCCCCTTTAGCTTGAGGCACATGCCCAGTTTACATTCCTGGAGCTGACAGGTTCTACCATCCCTCTGTGCTTATATATTTTACGGAGAGCCTGTGAGAGAAAACAGGAGACTGTCTGATGGCTTTAGAGATTATAAACCAGTACCTCAGCTGGCCTTATTTGCAATGCTTAGAGCCAATTTAAAAAAAAAAGCACCATAGTCAGCTCTATACATGTCAGATAAGGAAATGTTTCCATATAATCAAAGTTGCAGCAATTGTTCTGCATTCATGGGGAGTCACTCAAGGTATCTCCCACATTACTCAGACATGAAGCATGAAAGTAAGTCATTTACAGGAAAATGGATGGAACTAGAAATAGAGTGTTAGGTGAAATTAGCCAGTCACAGAGAATTAAATGTCATGTTTTCTTTTGTGAGATAAATAAAAATACACAAATTAATGAGCAATTAAAGGAAAGAACAGAAAAGTATGAGAAATAATTTTGGAATGGAGTAGAAGCAAAGCTGAAAGGTGCATAAAATAAGGGAATTGAAATAATTTAAGACATGTATCAACATTCCAAAGTGATATCCACCATCATGCAATATTAACATGGACAAATACACAATTAGTTTAAAATACTGAAATGTTCAGAAGTTTAAAGCACTCTTTCACTTTATTTCTGATTTTGAGGCAATCTCCTATGTCAACATATCTGCTTGTATATTTTAAAAATAGTAATGTAGTTCTAATCTGACATATACCTAAATTTTCCATTCACATAGGTGAATTATGAAAATAATGGAATATTTTCTCTTACAATACCAATTAAACAGAAATGCTTTGCTTTTTATTTTTATTTTTCTTTATTTTAAAGAGGATAAAACCCAGAAAAATAAATCAGAATGAAACCAATCAAAATAAACTAATACAAGTGATACAGAAATTAAAAACCTCATGAAATCAGCAATAGTTATCATAGTGCCTTCTGTTGTCTTCAAAATAGCTGCAGACACCTTCAGATAGTAAAAATCAAACAGAAGAGAATAGAGTAGAAATAATAAAAACAAAACAATGAATGCAATAAAGGACTTCAAAATAAGCTAATAGTAAATCCAAAATGGCTACCATAAAATGTCTTGATATGTTTTAAACAGCTACTCATGCCATCAGATTTAGCATAAACAAAACAAAAGAGAATAAAACACAACCCAAGAAAATAATAAGAATGATATGATTTCCAGGCAGGCATCACCTCCTTGTGAGGCTCAGTTCTCTCCCTCAGCAGTCCACAATGGTGCTAATTCAAGGAGAGAGGCTTGGGTCTGGCTGTCCCCACTCCAGCAATGGCTCACCCATGGTGCTGGTTTCAAGGTGGGAATTATCTCCTTGTGAGTTCTGGTTCTCACCCTCTGCACTCCTCAAATGGTGCTGACTCCATGCTTTGCCTTTTAAAATGCATACAGATGCTTTCTGCTACATTAGGAGTATTACATGTCATTAAATGATATATAATTAGCATAAATCAGTAGTGGTGAGCCTGTGGCACTAATGCCACTCTGTAATGATTGAAAGCTCTTAAAAGTTTGCCATCACTGCCATAAACTGTGAAAAAAATTTTGTCTCATACCTTTGAATTTGGCAATTACCAACGTAGATGTCATTGAGAAAGTAGTATGCTCTTTGATCCACTAGAAAAGTATATCTCAATAAATAAAAATGTTTTTATTGTTTTATTTCATACTTTTAGAGATCATTATGTCAAAATGTCTATATACAGCTTTAAAACCAGTCATACAACTATATTTACCCAGAGATGCTCTGCTATATACTAAACATTTGGTGAAGTGAAGTCTAAATATAGGTATACTCAGCAAAACTGATATTTTAGGCATATCTCAGTAGGCCTTGTTCCAGTTAGAGTAACTGTTATGTGAACCTCACAATGCCACTTGTTCCTCTGGAGCAGTCCTTTCTGACATTGCCATTGTGATACTCCTTTGCGTCAGCTTAAATGGACACATTGACTATATTATCTGCTGTGTTTCACCATATTATTGTATTTGTCGGTTCTTGATGTGGGGATATTGTGAGCCCGCTTCTGACCCTAAGTTATGAAAATAAAGTGAAAACCTTTGTAAATAACACATTATTTTTGTAAGGAAATAGAGTGGGTTATATGATGCATAGGGTTGTTGTGATATGTTTCAGAATTGCCAAGAGTTTTAGGCAAACAGATGGGTGTGGTTTCCTTAGGATACTGAATAGAGTTGGTCCATCAGGTTCATCATTTCCACATGCAAAGATTCAATTTATCTTGCCTCAAAAATTATAAAACAGCCCAGAGTGGATCTCTAGGGAGCAGTGGGCAGTATTTATTCACCTAAGGTGTGGATGCCATCTGCGCTTAGCAGTGGCTGCTCCATGTGTCCTGGAAAGTCTTCCAAGTTTTAACCTGTAAACCTCTTTCAGACAATTTTGCATTATTGTGTGTTCCTTGAGTGATATTCTCAATGTTTCTGTAAAAATTTACTATGTCTTAGCTCATTTCCAGAAACTATACTGTAATAAAAAGTTCTAAACATCACAAATATATATATCTCAAAAATTGTTTCTACCAAATAAGTACTTTATTCTTTTCTTGGCATTATAATCTAAACTATACTACATAAGCAGTTTGCATAGTATCAGTATGAAGGTTATAGAGTTCCTGAAGAACTTTTGTAGAATTCCTCCTGAAATCCCTAGATTGGTTTTAATTCATGGTTTTTGCTATTTTGCAGAGATTTTCAATTATGGCACTTTTTTTTGGAATTAATGAGTCTCAGCTCCCCGGGCTTCAGTACATCAGTATTCCATATTATGGAATGAAGGTAATTGTGTTTGTCCATCTCAGTGACTCCACTCCCAGGCTGGAACCAACCTATGCATACCCTGGTCATCTCATTTTCGTGGCCATTGTTCTAAGATGCAGTGGATGATAAATCCCTATTAGCAGTGGTGAGCACAAGATCAGGGTATTGAGTAGGGTTTTCTATATCTCCCCTGTCTCTGTGGAAGGTAAAGGTTGTGGTAAATCTTACAGTAAAAATGGACCAATTGGTCAAAACATGTTATATGTTTCTGTTCAATAAGGAAATAGATGAGATGATTGGAGACTAGAATGCATAGTTGGAATTTCAAGTAAGAACAAGATCAAAGATCATGCAATGCTCATAGTCACATTTGCTTTAGCATGACAATCAAACCCAAAGAAAATAGTTTCTTTTGAAGTTTTACTGTAAAATAAGTAGATGCTAATAAGATGTAAAAAAGCACTCTTCTTACTTCTAAGAAAAATATATATAAAACAAAATACAGATTAACAACTGTCAATACACTGGGTATCCTAATCTTAAAAGAATAGCCAAAGTGTTATTGAAACTATAAGACTTATAAAAATGATGCTTTTACAGAGAAGAAATAAGTGGAAAAGAGCACAAACATTCTCTTTAATAAACTAAGGAAACTATTAGTAAATGTGGGTTCCTAGGTATAATAATTGCAACTGGTTTAGATAAAATTGAACAAGAACCAAAGATGTTTGCTATAAATCAGCACTACTCATTGAGCAGCATTGTTATCTTACCAAGGTTAGTGTTTGTGAGTTTATGATACAGTAAAGAGACTAAAGACAGAGCTACAGTCTGGCCTAATCTATCCAGTGTTCTCCTTCTTAGTCAACTGAAAGCAATACTCCAACTACTAGGCCTCTTCAAGACCAGGAAAATAAGCCTAGTTGCTTTGCTGTGACAAGGATTGTCAATGTGAAACTTGGTATGTTTTAGGAAAGGAAAGGAAAGGAAAGGAAAGAAAGAAAGAAAGAAAGAAAGAAAGAAAGAAAGAAAGAAAGAAAAAAGAAAGAAAGAAAGAAGGAAGGAAGGAAAGAAAGGAAGAAAAGAAAGAAAGAAAGAAGGAAGGAAGGAAAGAAAGGAAGAATAGAAAGAAAGAAAGAAGAAAGAAAGAAAGAAAGAGAAAGAAAGAAAGAAAGAAAAAAGAAAGAAAGAAAGAAAGAAAGAAAAAGAATATAGGGACAAAATTGAACTGCTTCTTAGAAAACTTTTAGAATTTAAAAATACTTACTTTGCTCTAATTCCCATTGTGTTTTAGGCTTTGCAGCACAATGACTTTTTGGGACAAAACTTCTGTGGAGGACTCAGTGAAACTGGAAGCAGTGGCTGTCCCAACTATGTAATGTAAGTCTATGCCAGCATCGTAATGCATTGGTTCCCTTGTGTGGTGTTCTGGAGAAAGGCCCTTGGGCTTACAGCTGGTGTGAGTCCTTTCAGTCAGCAAATCATTCTGGATCTAACTTATCCCATTTGTGAGTCAGTCCTTGTGAGTGAGACATGTGAACATGCTATATAGCTCGTGTTCTTCTGCAGCAAATATAATATGGAAAAATATTGTTATATTTTTTAGGGTATTTTGATATTTTCATGGTTCATTTAAGTTTTTTCCTAAAATGGGTTTCTTTGCTAGTGAATCAAAGACTTACAGTATCTGGTAGTTGTAAGGCTTACCCATGGAAGGAGCTAAAATGAGAGCAACAGCAAGATCCTGGCAATGATTTTCTCCTCTGGCACTGGAAGATATTGTGAAATGAAAATCTGCACATTTGAATGTGTCTGTGTGTAAATGGCCTACAAAAGGTGTCCTTTAGAGAAAGAAACATATATCTCAACACATTGTGGAGGAAATCTCATTTCTGTATAGTGACATTAAAACACAAATACAGTTTTAATAAAGCTAGAAGATCTTGTAAAATTTAATGATGTTTTCCTTTTCTATATTTGTTTTTAATGTTTGATTGTCATACATAAATTTATGTGAGAGGAGAGAATATATCTTTCTGTTCCATGGTGTCTTCCACTGTCAAAGGCAAAGAAAATCTCCCGGATAGTGATTGGACAATGTTTTTTCCCTTTATGCTGTTGCTGCCTGCTTTATCTCCTATTATTGCTCCAAGGATGGGCTCACAGAAAGTAGAGACTATACATTTTGCTTAACTATCGAACCAACCCACGACAAACTCAAAACTACTCAAAAGAGGCTGTTTTATAATTCATGTCGTGTATAACTATTAGAATTGAGACAAGTTTCAGTATTGAATTATGGGGTGTAAGAGCCTGTATGTACAGTGGTTCTCTTTACACAGCCCACTTCCTTTGTTTCAGTCCAGGTACGACAAGCTTGTAATAAAAATTCATTGCCAACCTGCTGGTCAGGAGGAAGTGGACAGAAAAAGTGGGAGTCGTGAAAGAGAATCTGCCATAGTCTTCAAAGATAAAAGAGGCTGCAGATGTCTTTAGTCCTGCCAAGTTTCAAGAGATGCACAAGAATAGGAGCAGGCAATAATTTTGTCTATCACAGGCATTTTGAATACAGAAAGATTTTTTTATCTGTAGCAGGACAAGTTCATTCTGTTCTCCTCCAGCTACCTAAAATTTGCATCCCATGCCTGGGCCTGGTGTTGATGCCTTGTAACTAACAGTCTTTGATGCTTATCAGTTTTGGTGCAAGAGCTGATAGAATGTGATCTGACCAAAACCCTGGTTCCTTCCCTATTGTCCTAATTTTAGGCTTCATAGCCTGGGTTCTGGATGGCTTTTTATGGATCAGAAGAATAACCAAGAGCTTTGAGTTTCTTAGCAAGGTCTGGGGCACAGGAAAAACCCTCAGCATTTCTCATCAGAATAAAGTAAAAAATATTTCATAAATATGCCCTTTGAAGAGAATAACATTATAGATTTTGAAGCAAATGAATCAGAGGAAGCTACAAAAACAGCGTCACTCTGTAACCATGGTCAGGTTTTTTAAACCTAATTCTATTCCTTCTTTAAATGTGTATTATATCTCCTCTCTGGAATGCTTCAGGATTAGTTGCCTGGAGAATATTTAGCAATGATAAGCACTCCTCAATGACATTTAGGTACTATAAATTGAAGTGATAACTATTAATGCTTGGTTAACCTATAGAATTCTTTATCAAAGGAATACTGATTTAACATATGTTAAAACCATGAATTTATATTACTTTTCTCTTAAATTTCAGATGTACTGGTGAAGAATTCCTGACAAGTGTGGATATAGATCTTTCACCTTGGGGCTTATGGAAGAATCACGTGGCTTTGGTTTTTGTAATTATTATCTTCTTCACAATTTCTTTCCTAAAATTATTGTTCTTTAAAAGGTTTTTCTATGGATCAAGGATTTAGCTCAGTAGGATTAGCGCTAGCCTGGAAAGCATGACTTTTTGAGTTCGAACCTCAGTTCCAAAAACAAAAAATGTTTTTAAAACTCCCCTTAATTTACTGTGTGTCACTTTCCCATTAAAAAGATACAGAGGAATTTATTTTCAGTGTTTGACAATTCCTTTCACTTTCTGTCTCTTGTCATTACACTGTTGTTCAGCAATAGTTATTTTTATTGGAACTATTCACCAAAATCAGAGCAAACTGAGTTCTTTGAAACTGTAAAGACCTCATATGAACAAATAACAAGGAAATAATCTAATGTGTTTAACTGAAAAATTAAAATGAAATTCTATTTTTTTTTTGTACCAGGAATCAAACTCAGAACCTTGACCTTGCCAGGCAGGTGCCAGGCAGGTAGAAAATTCTGAAAATCTACTAATAACTTTGGTATTAGTTTCCACACCTTTTATATGAATGCATGCCTAGTAACTCTCCAGTTGTAACATTCCATGAATCTTTGATACGCTGTTCTTTTAGTAATAACAAAAGTATTCATGAAGTATTAGAAGAATGAACTCTGTTGTAGTCAGGGGTGCAAAGGAGAATAATTACATACAGTACACATAATTATAATATTATTTTATGATGGTCATCCAGAGTTAAATACAAGAAAGTGCAGGAAATCTGTTTACAACACTAAAGACCCAGAATATTCAGCCAAGTGCCCGGACCACCGCAATTTCCTGCATGAGTTAAGCTGAAGACATAGCTAGAGTCCATGACAATGCTTCCTATGAGTCCAGCTGGAGGTCTAGAGCTCACAATAAGGACTCACACCAGTCTGTTTTATGGATCTACTGGGAAGGCTCAAAGGTCAGTGGTGGAAGCCAGAAACTCTATGCCAACAGATTGAAGGAACTGTGTCAGTATTTTTGAAGGTTCTACACTGGAGCCAAAGAGTCATACTCAAAATAAGGACCAGGGCTGCCCTGAAAAGCACCACAGCCATCCTCAGGGGCAAAGAGGTCACAAGGTCCTCTGAAGATGAGAAGAATTGAGGAAGCCAGCATGACAAGCTTCTCCTGGAGATTAAACAGCACACATCTTCCCCTCTGGAGCAAGGAAGCAATGCTCAATGTAAGGAACAGAGCTCCTCCAAAGTTAACCATATCCACTCTCACCAACAAGGTCTCAAGCTTCTCCAATTAGCATGGCAGAATTCATATCAAGGAAGCTAGACATGATAAGCTCCTCTGGGAGAACCTACAGCTTGAAACAGTAATACTTAGGAGAATCCACAACACCTACCTCTGCTTCTCCATGTCTCTATTTATGCTGGCAACTTTACTCAGGTGGACCATCTACATTCAGCACCATACTGATTTAATTCATATGGTGTTAAGTTGACCACCAGTTTTTAATCTATAACAGTAAACTATAGCCACTCTCACCAACAAGGTCCTGAGCTCCTCTGATGATAATGACTGAATTCGTATTGGGGAATCTAGCCATGACAAGCTCCTTCAGGAGAACCAATGGCTCAAAGCAGAAATACTTAGGAGAATCCACAAAACCCCACTCTTTCTCTTCATGTCTCTTTTTATGCTGGCAACTTCCCCTGTGTGCCATCTACATTCAACACCATGCTGATTTAATTCAGCTAGTGTTAAGTTGACCACCACTTTTTAAGCCATGTGTTGGAAAACAAAATCAGTGTTACTCTAGCATTAAGAAAACTTGATGTTACAAAATATATTAGATACTGTTGTTAAGGTTGGTAGCACTAACTCTTTTCTAGAGAATGGTGATATCTCAGGTTTTTTTGAGCTGATCTTTTGTTCTTTCACTATTTCTGGGACATTATGGCTGTCTTTTCTCCTCTATGGGGCAGTTCAGTAACTTTCATTGTTTGTATAAAAATCTATTGTGGAACTTTGCTAAGACACACATCTGGATTTTGCCTCATCTTATTGAAGCATCTACAGTGCTCCTTCCTTGAAGAGGTTATCATTGCTGAATTCATATTTGTCATTCCAGAAATTGTAGACTTGTGGCTTAGTGTTTTACATATCCTATACAAATCATCTGGTACTTGTCCACCACTTTCTTTTCATATGTTTCTCAATTTGAAAATTTGGTTGAAACTATGGGCAGCAGAAGTGACCAGCACAAGGACAGACTATAAGATCTAGAAAACAACTTAATTGTTGCTGACCAATTAATGAGCAATATCTTAAAATTAAAACAGCTCATGAAAAATGGGTCCCAGAACTACTGGATGAGGAAAAAAGACTAATCTCAGGTTAAGTAGTATTAATTAAGAATGAGAAGACAAAACAAATGATGTGAAAAATGGTTACCCGAAATAACAGCAGAAAACATTCCTTGTATGGGAAAAGAATGTAGCAAAGAGATAAGTGAGGCTTATGGAACCCAAATAGCCATAAATATAAAAGAACTTCTCCATGACCTTCATAGTCAAAATCCCAGAGTTTCCACACAAGAACAGCTTAAACATCTAGAGAAAAGCAACAAATCCTTTATGAGGGAAAGCATCACAATTACAGCAAAGTCTTCAACACACAATCTAAGGTGCAGTAGAATTTAGATTGAAGTGTTCTAATCCCTAATAAAATCTCTGTATCTTTCACAATAATCCATTCTGGCAGTCAAAAGTAATGGAGACACAAGATACCTTCATGATAAAGAACACCAAAAGAAATTTATAACCCCTGGAGCAGCCCTTAAAAATTTTTAAGGATACTCTAGAAACAGATGGTGAAATTAAAATCAACAGAAGTTCTACTAAAATGAATACTTCAGGTAGTAGGAGCAGATAGGTAAAAGGGAAAGATAAAGAATCAGTGACAGAAAAATAATGCAATGACAGAAATAATTCAATAACTATCAATACTAAGTATCAATATGAACAGTCTCAATTCACAAATCAAAACACATGACTGCCAGAATGGATTAAGCAACAAAATTCAATGGTATGCAATGTAAAAGATACATTTAACCCAAAACAA